>PVKM010040409.1:0-13459 GCA_004027735.1 Carollia perspicillata
GTGGAGGCTCCCTTGTCATCCTAAGGTCCAGTGTAACATGGGGCCTCACTACTGCTATCCATGACTTCCTTCAGTGGGGGGAGGGAAGTAAGAATGGGGTTTTGAAAAGAAATAGGTGGGAATTGTGGGGGGTAGTGGAGAAGTTAGTCTCGTTCTTCTGTGAGGTGGCCTCAGGGTTTCAGAATGAGAGTTGGGAGGATGGGTTAGGTAAAGGGTTGTGCTGTCCCACATACAGGAAGGTCAGTCTTACCACTGGCCATTATGGCTGGTGTCAGATGTCTATTGTAGGAAGTGGGAGACAGTTTCAATTAAGCCTCAGGCTACTAAGTAGGGATAACTGAGTCATGAGCAATCCAGTGGGTTGGAAAACTGGCCTGATTGGGTCATGAGCAGTCTGGCAGGTTGGGAAATTAATTGGCCTGACCCTTTAACCTACCATAAAAGAAACCATGCCCCCACCAACCTTGTCCTGCTCACAAGAAGAGGAACTGATAAAACTGTAAGGAACATGGGACCCTTAGGCACTGAGGCCACAACTCATTTTTTATCACCCTCCAATCTGAGGCTGAGATGGGGCAGGAGGCCAGGAAGGTCTTTCTGTGTCTTCTCTCTCCTATTAATGCCTTTCGTTCTAAAAGGGTGTTTGAGCCTTCTAATCACTATATTTTTATATGCCCTGGAATCCAGAGTGATTTTCATCTGTTCCTGGCTATTCCTATTCTTGGGTCTGGGTGAAGTTAGCTTGGAATCCTTGGGCTAGCATGACATTAGGGTGAGACTTGGGTGGCCTGAGCTTCCTGGTACTGGAATCTCAAGTGTAGCTACTTTCTCTATAATTGGGGCAGAAGCAGGGAGGGTATTGTCAGCCTAAAGAACAGTCTTATTGCTGCCACCATGCTTTGCCCAGAAGCAGGAGTAGCAGCGATCTATGGAATCTACCCAGGGAAGGAAGAGCTGCCCTTTTCCAAAATGAACAGGAATGGACCCCCTGAAGTACCCATTTGCCATTTTTGCCTTCACCAGCATCCCTTCATTAGATTTCTCAGATGTATTAGAGAAGAAAGCATTGAGACATTGTTACCTAGTGGATGCAGACTTGACTCTGCGACTTAGGAAACAGGTCAGTTGTGATAAGGGTTTTTTTTAGGAAATATTCATCCCATTTCAGCTTTTCTTTTCCTCATCTCCAAACAAGGTTGATAAAAAAAAAAAACTCTACTGCAGGGTATGACACTCATCATTATACCTTCCATATTTAGTTTTCTTATTTTACCTCTATATTCCTAAAAGTAATATTGTAATGAGGAAAGCATGCTTGTGTGACTGGTAAGTGGGACCAGTGGGAAATAAAGCAAGATTCAAAAGGTAGTTCTAGTACCACTTCTTCTTTTGGAACTCTGTCTTTGCTTTGGCTTTTGGTTTGCTTCTGTCCTGGAAGGAAATTAAGGTTTCCCAGGAAGAGTTAAAACTTTGCACTATGTGTGAAAGTGAATAAAGGAAAGTATAAGGCATAGAAATGCAATTTTAGTGGATATCAGAAAGACAAGGATTTTCCTTCATGCTTTATATTTTTATCCCTACCTGACCCCTCCAGAATTTTGCATTCTGAAGGAGTGATGACATAAGGTTTCTTTGTATAAAACCAATAAGACCGGTTTCCAATGTTGGTTTTGTCAACCAAGACTTTGCCTGGAATGTCATGCCTGAAGGAAGCATACCTGGTCTCTGGTTGTTACCAGAAAGCCTTGAGGAGCTGGCATTAACTTTTAACACTAACAAAAGCCTACTGGAAAAAAAGCCTAGTACCTTGGTTGGCCGTGTGATTCATAGTAATCTTTCCAGGGAAGGACCAAAGGTTGCTTTCCTGAAGGATGGCTAGGAGGAACCGTAAGGCACAATGGAAACCTCAAGGACTTAAAAGAAGCAGGTGCTACAGATGAAGCCAGATGGCAGGTGTGTGGTTTAGCCTCTGTGCCCTGAAGGGTGGACTAAAGGATTAATTTCAAAGTTCTTTGTGTGAGCCCTGGCTGGTGTGGCTCAGTGAATTGATTGCTGGCCTGCAAACCAAAGGGTTACCAGTTCAATTCCCAGTCAGGACACATGCCTGAGTTGCCCGCCGGGTCCTCAGTTGGGGGCATGTGAGAGGCAACTTCCATCAATGTGTCTCTCACACATTGATGTTTCTCTCCCCCTCTCTCCCTCCCTTGCCCACCATCTAATAATAAATAAAATCTTTTTAATAATAAAAAAATAAATGCTCCTTGTGTGAATTCCAGCAAAACAGACTTAAAAATCATATGTGATCTATCATTGCTCTTGTTGTGTTTATGCAAACAAACAGGAAAAATTAAAACTGGACTTAATGCAGTCCTTTTAATGACAATGAGGGTGATCCTAAGGAGAAAAATCGTGATTCAAGGAAAATTACAATGCCCAGTGGTGGACATTAGACTAGTGCAGCCAACTGTCTTCAAATTTTGTTTTCATGTGGAAGCTGGGTTTGCAACATCATCAGAGATGCTCAATTTACAGGCAAAAAGGATCTGTTAGATTGCCACTGTTAAATTTCCAGCAAAGGCCTTGCAACTTGATGTCTTCCCAAAACATAGTCTTGCAGACTCAGTGACAGGTTTGTAGGCTGTTATGTGTTTTAATGTGTGTTCTTCCTTCTGTTTTCATAGGGTGTAAACCTGTGACCTCATTACCTGAGTGATTGGTAACACAATATAGGCCTCACTTAAGGAGCCCATCTGCATCATCGCCTCCTGAGACTCAATGGTTTGGCTGAACTAAGTGGTTGGGTTGGTGAAGGGTGGGGCAGTCTGTGGTATTCACTTTAAAAATTGGTTTCCTTTTCTGCCCTAATGGTTTTGACAGAAAGGTCTCAGAGGTCTAAAGCAAGGGGGATCCTAAAATATTCCCCACAGCCCAAGCTAATATAGTGAGCAAAAGGGCTTTGGACAGGTGTGACATGCCTTGCACACCTTTCTTCAGAGAAGCCACTCTTTTCCTAATTGTGGGACATTGTAGAATTGGTCCCTAACTTTGTCATTTAGTGGTTATAGTTTTAATTGTTCCTTCTAAACCTCTTGCCTAATGTATTATCTCCAGACTATGACAAGATTGCCAATTCTTCAGCAGTGCCAATCTTTGGACATTGAGCATGCCACTCCCTAGGAACAGCCAACTGACCTGGACTCTGCAATGTCCTTCCCCATGTGTGAAGGCCACCCTCTGCTTCACTCCCTCAATCTTTTAGGGATCTTTGGACCCAGGGGTAGGTAGGACTACAGCCATGGCCAGCAAGAAATAGATCCAGAAGACTATTAGACCTTTGCCTACTGTACTTTGTAAGATTACAAGGGGCCCAGAGGTCTAAGACAGGAGAATTGTAATGGGGTGCAGAGTGGGGATCCACTGAAAATAGCGGAGTGTATCCCCCACAACCCTTGATTGGGGGAAGGGGGAAGTGGATGATATGGTGTTTAAGATTCTTTGCATAACAATGGCAAGTTAATAGCCATGCCTTTCCTGGTGGGAAGCGAGCTGCCACCCAGGGTGAAAGGTGTACATGACTGTAAGAGCATATAGTGACTCGTGACACAGCCAGGTGGGGGGGGCAGATGCCCACTCTGGATGCCCGTGTCACAGGGAACTCTTGCCCTGACTAAAGATGGCAGCCAAAAGAAGGTAAAAGGTACTGAGGAACTGGCAAGAATTGAGAAAGCTAATACATTATCAGAGGGGCCAGATATGAGGTCACAAAGGAAGCTCTGGGCCAAGTATATAAATGAGGACAAGCTGAAAAGGATGCAGGAGAAAGTACACCACAAAAAGAAGAGGTCTAGAGTAAGTGAGAGAGACATAGGAGTGCACGATGAGGTCTAGAGAGGGAGGTCAGACTAGGGAAGACCACTGAAGAGCTGATGGAACTATGGGGACCTGCCTAACCAAGCACAGATTCATTGGAGATGCTTGGAGCTAAACTGTGACTGGGAATGCTGAGTTGCAGACTTCAGCTTCTCTGAAGGATGTATGGAGAAGTCACTCTCTTGGGACTGTGCCTCCCTGGACTCCACCATGATCCATTATAATATGGCACATATTTTCCTGAACCAAAACATGGAGGTCGAGAACAGATCACCCCAGATCCTGAAGGAGATAGGTGCTGCAAGATGATGACTCTGAAACCCATAAGTACACATTCCAGGGAGGATAGAGATCTGTTTGCGTGGCTGGCTTAAGAACAGATAAGGATATGGGGAACTTCTGGGCACTGTTTTGGCTTGTAGCCTTTTGGAGAGCAAGGGAAGTTCTCAATCTTATCGGAGAAGAGGGCTCTGAGCAGGAGTGCTCTCGGCCCCTGCCTCCCTGCCAAAGGTTGTAACCCTGCTAACAAAAACCTGTTTCCTTCAGCATTAAGTGTTGGGTCATGTGTCAAGACACCATGTGGTCAAACCCTGGTTTGCTTGGTTACAATATCATACATAGAAGACATTAAACTTGGTGCTTATACATACATATATATGTATATATAGAAGTTTACCACATATATTACTTGGTGAAAAAATACACAGCATAGAATAGCACTTATATTCTATCACTTTTATTTGTACATTATATCTATCTGGGCACTCAGGTATAAGGAAATATCTAGAAGGACATTCATCAAAGGGCTGACAATGGTTATATGAGTGAAGAGTGTCAGGTAATTTGTACTTATTTTTCTATTTTTTCTACATTTTTGAAGGTTTAATAAAGAGTTATACTTATTTCATAAAATGAATAAAGTCTGCAAGGAGATAGACACATCTCCTTGGGATGGGAGACAGAGGACGGAGCAGGGACAGAGGTCAGACTGTACCTGCCACTTTGCTTGCATCTAAGACCTCTTCTTCCCAAAAGAAAACCACTCTGTGGATTAATTCATGCAGATAGAAACTTACCCTCATCCATTTTTGTCATCATCAGTCTAGCACCTTACCGTGGCTCAGAGGGGTCATTGTGTTCACCAGGGACCTCTTTTCACCCTTTCTCTGTATGCGTCAGCTCATGCAGGTTGATAATCAGGTTCTCAAATACCTGGGCTTGTTTCTCTCATTGTCACAGGTTTCCTTGGAGTGACCGTCCATGACACAATATGAACAGCAGCTTGTGTATCTTTTCTTCCTAGTTCTATGCATATCCCCAGGATCATCATTCTTTTTTAAAATATTTTTCTAATTTATTTTTAGAGAGAGGGGAAGGGAAGGAGAAAGAGTGGGAGAGAAACATCAATGTGCGGTTGCCTCTCATGTGTCCCCTACTGGGGACCCGGCCTGCAACTCAGGCATGTGCCCTGACTGGGAATCAAACCGGCGACCTTTTGCTTCACAGGCCCACACTCAATCCACTGAGCTACACCAGCCAGGGCAGAATCATCATTCTTATACTCAGAACTACCACTGATGGAAGGAGATTGAACCTGGGAACTGTTGGGGGAATCAATGACCAGTGTATGACCCTGAGGTCAGGCCCTGTCTTTGAGGGGAGGGGCATCTATGGATGAAAGTGGAGAGTCCACCAGGATCACATCCTCATCTGAGTCATTGAGGATATCGACTAGCTCTATTACATTGCAGTCAGCACTGCTGATCGAAACTGGTTGCAGGCCCTGAAATGCCACATGGCTTGCTGCCCTCTCCATGATTAGCTCAATGTCTTGACCTCTTTTTGCTTCATAAAATTATCATCCCAATTCTCCTCTTCCTTACCATCTTGATTAACCAATTTCCTTGGTCTCAGGAAATTGAAAAGATGCTCCTGACTCTTTGCATACATTCAGAGGAGATGCTTCAGCCTGTAGCACAGGTCCTCATTCAGTTCAGCCCCTACAAGGAGCTGGTGCAGGCTAGTCTGGTTTGCATCTTTCTCAGCTATAATCCCTGCCTGAATAGCATTCTGGAGTTGCACCTCTAAATGGATCACATAAAGGGAGGTTTTCTCCCCTTGTTCCTGTAGGATGTTTAAATATTTACCATGAGCAATCAGTCACACTGCTTTCAGACTCCCCAGACACCAATTTCATTGCCTGCATGAAATCTGCCACACTTAGGTTGGGGTTGGCTGCCTGGAACAAATGCATAACCTCACAAGCAGGGCTTCTAAGGGTTTTCATCAGGCAATTGAGCTTTTCCTTCTCAGACACATTCCAATCTGGCAGGACCCCACTGTCTTGGATTAGCCAGTTTTCAAAGGTTTCTTTCCCTCCTGAAAACAACTTTGTTTCCTTCTGACACGTTAACCCTTAGAAGACCAAGACTTCTCCCTAAGGACTTCAACATGGAATGGGCCCAAGTCATCAAGGGTGTGTTCAGCCACCAAATATTACCCACGCATGCAATGAGGATTAATTATGGTCTATATACAAAAAGATGCTCAGGCTTTTCAGAAAATCCTAGTCTATGGGAGGAATCCCTAAAGCCATGTTCCTGGTCTCTGCATTGCTTGTATTTCAATAGGAACTGTAAAGAAAAGGGGATAAGATGTCAATTAGGCAGTAGACCTCAGGGAAAGTCTATTGTACCTTTCTTAACCTTCCTTAATGCCCTGCAGTATATTTTATATTTTCCCACTGCTCTAAAATTACCCTGCAGGAAACTGTCAATTACAACCTTATGGAGCTAGCAGGTATCCCTTGCTAGCAAGGATGCTTTTCACAGCCACATCCATCCCCTCCTACCAGTCCTCCAGGAGGGAGGAAGGTGGGAAAACTGTAGCTTCTATTTCCAGGTAAAATAGTGTGTGGATCTGAACTGGAGTCTCAGAATAGAGTGCAATAGTCTAAGTCTTATAGATTTGTGGTAATTAATAAGGTCTTCATTAAGCTCTTGGTCCCGGGTTTCAACTATAGGCCCTTCTCAAAGTTTGCCTGCTATTTCTCAGATTATTACTTGAGCTCCAAAACAAGTACACACCTTTTTTTCACATCCAGCCTCTGCAACAGGTGTCCTCTGTGCGTGTGAAAGCCCACTTCTAGGGTAAGTCGTCCTTTAGCCACAGGAGGTTGAGTATTCCAGCCCCCAGGCAGTCAAGACTGCATCCTCACAGGGAAGAGTCAGAAGCTGCCTCATTTCCTCATCCCGCTCTCCCCCTCCAACCTCCTCTGTAGCCAGATAGAAAATTGTTTCTCCCATGTTATGAATACAAGCCAAAGCAACCCCTCCAGTACATTTACCCAAGAAAATAGTCAGCCTACCAGCTCTGCAATCAGCTGCACAGCATTCAAATTCGCATTTGGCTTCGATGGCCTGTCACAAAGAAAGGGAATAGGAGTTGGAAATGCACACCCTCATATTCCTCCTCAGGAAGAGATGAGATGCAAAGGGATTAAAGGCAGATAGCTATAGATACCCCTCCTACCCAGCCCCTTACCACGCCACCCCAAGACCTCTCCTTTTCAATCCAAGCAAATCCTACCTTTTAGGCGGTATTCAGTGGCACCCCACTCCTTCCTCAGTGTAGACGAGCTACTGGAGAGAGAGCTCCTACCCTTAGCTCAGTTTTCTATTCACCAGGCATGGAGTCCCGCAGTCCTGGTGGGGCTTCCCCCCTGGGCCTCTCTCTGCACCAGGCAGTCGCAGCCCCTTTCTGTACCTGTACTTATCCAGGGGGCAACGGATGGTCCCGTGAGTACCACCGTGGATGCCGCCATCCGATCTCCGAGGGCCTGGATCAGGGAAGTAGGGAGGGGAGAATGACGCCTCCCTTGCTGCTAAGCGACTTGGGGATGCTAGAATAAGCTACTCCTACCGCCGCCCAGCAAGGGGGAACTAAGAGGAGGCCTCATGGTTCCCACAGCAGCGGTGTCCATCCCCGCCTACCCGCTGGGCCTTCCCAACAGCCGCCGCTTTTTCAGCCTTTGCCCATTGAGACAAAAGAGCGTGAGGAGCCCGGAGGCTCAGCCAATCAGCGGGGCGCGGAGGCGGCCTCCCTGCGCAGCCTCGGGCCCCATTGCTAGCATAAAGTGGGGAGCCACCCGGCGGGGCTGCGGTACACAGTCGCAGGAGCCAGCGCGGTGTCAAGTGCAGCTCGGACTCACGGAACCAGCCGATTTGTATTCTACCCGTGAGTTTGCTGCTTTTCCCTTCGCTTCCCTTCTCCCCTCCCCTTCTACCTCACTTTCCTTCGTGCTTTGCGCCTGGATGCCTTAAACACGAGGTGGGACAGAAATCAAGTGAACAATAACAGTTCCTCAACCTTTGTATGGGGGAAAGGGAGAAAAGCATTTACTGAGCCCTTTCTGTGTGCAATTCGCTTGCACGAACATTCATTGATTCTTCTCAGCAGCCTTGATAAGGAGGTAGGGGCATGCCCATTTAACAGACAGGGGACTTAAGAGCCTAGGCCATACAGTTAGGAAGTGCAGAGCTCCTGCCCAAGTCGACATATCTGATTTCAAAAGCTACGTCTTGTAAATACTCTCTCTACTCTCAGATTGAAGGTTAGTGGAGAAGAGCCAAAGTGGACATGGGAGGGCCCATTTGGAATTATGTAGAATTATTGAGCAAGGATTACTATCTCCATTTTACAGATAAGAAAACAGACACAAAGAGGTTAGGTATCATGCCTGGAATCACACAGCAAATAACTATCATCCTATTTTGTACCCAAGTCAGTTGTTCTTCAAATTCCGCTGGCTCTACTGAGCTGCCTAGAGAGCTTTTTTATATTGGTGGTCTCAAACCATACCAACAGTGGTCTTGGTGCAGAGGGAGGGCAAGAAGAGGCAGCAGGGAGAGTGGTGGGGGAAGTTTTTTCTGTACCCATTGTACCTAAGAGGAAACTAAGGCACTCTTTTTGTCTTTTTTACACTGTTTTTTTTTTTTATTAGAACAAGCTGCCAGTTTATTTACAAAAGTAAAACATTATTTCTACAGCTTATAACTCAAAAGGAGATAAGGCTCAGGGGTGAAATGACACCTGAAGTTACAGGGTGAAGCCAAAATTTGGACCAAATCTGATGCCAGAACCCATGCTATGAACCAAAGTATGTGCACAAATCTAGCTGCCTCAGAATCATTTTGGAGAGTTGTGAGAAATACAGATTTCTGAGATCCACCTCTGGGAGATTTAGATTTACTAAGACTGGGTTGGGAAGTGTGATTGATATTTTTAAAGTGTTATTGTAAATTCTGAGTTGTAAAGAGGTTTGTGAACCACTGTCAAAAACACCACCACATGCTGATGGCAATAAGTGAGTAGACCTACTGTCAATGTGCCTGTCCACAGCATATCTGTCGTGAGATGCAACCCCATAGCAGAGGCTCCTACCCAGGGCCCTCCCTAAAATTGTTGGCAAAGAATTTGGACTCTGTGGACTCCGAGTCCACAGCTTAGTAGGTTTTCAAATGAGTCCGGAGTCCAGGACCACTCCCCTAAAATCTTTCTTTGTAACAGCTTCCTCTTTCAACTTGAACTTGAAAAAGAAGTGTGAGAAATGAAACACAATTTGACCTAACCCCCAACCACAGCTCTCTGCCACTGATAGAGCTCTTTTATTTCCTGGCTTCAGGACAGGTTGCTAGGTTGCTCTTCTGTGAGCTCTTGAGGGGACCTCTCCTTTGCTGTATTTGCCATCACTGGCCCCAGAGAAGGAGCAACTCCATGGAAACGGCACGCAGGGCTGTCCAGAGTGAATGGATCATGAAGCCAGGGGCTGGGAAATCTGCTCCATTTTCCTTTACTTCTAGTTCTTGGAGAGCAGGTCTTCACTTCCCGTATGTCAACTGTGGCTAGGAGGCCCCCTGTGGGTCCTGTTCTAGACTCCTGATACTTGAAAGCAAATGAACAATCTGATGCCCTTTGAATGCTGGGTTGGTTCATCTTCAACCTGCTGAGGTACTTTACCTGTCCCTTTGTGCCTTCTTATTTACAACCACAATACTTGGCGTTCCTTGAAGTAAGCAGTCCGATTTGGAGATGACGCACCTTCCATCTGAAGACTGTGGACTTTCTTTTGTGGATGGAACAGTAGGGGAGGAGAATGGAGGGTGTGGGAGGTAGAAGGTTCACCTCACCCAGTCAGGCGTAATGCGCAGTAGCTCTTGGGTTTCCTTTAGACTCTTCCTTCTGTTCCCCAATCCCATGACATCTAACCTAGGGTCTCAGCAGACTCTTCTATGTTTAAATGGCTTCCTTGCCAAATTAGTTGATCTGCAGTTGGATGTAGTGGGGTGGATCAAATAGGACAAAGAGTGCATCTTAGAGCTCTGACAAAAAATAGTTAAAGAAATGGATTGTGTAAAGGTGCCTGCATAGGGCCATTAGAACAAAGTGAAGGTCTGTTTGTGCAAGGCTGGAAGGAGGATTTGCTAATCTGGTTCCAGTTGGGTACAGAGCATTCCTTATCTCTGGCCTCATGTGGGAGTATGTTTCAATTTATGGCTCTAATGTGACCACGTTTTCCAGTTTCAACAAAGGAAACTTAAAGGCCCAAAGTTTGGGGGATAAAAGGTTTCAGTTGAAATGATAATAGTTGCCCATGGCTGCCTGCCTCCTCTGTGCCATGAATTTTCCATATGTTATCTCATTTAAGCTTCTCAGCAATCCTGTTGAGACAGACATGGTTATCCCATTTTACAGATCCAGAAACAATTTTAGGGAGGTTAAGTTACATAAGGTCATACAAGTGGTCAGTGGAGGTACTGGGACTCCAGCCCAATGCTGCCAAACTCCAAAAGCCATGAACAACTATTCTCTGCTGTCTTCCAAACAGGTAATTAAAAATGGACCTCTGAAGATGACCCAGTGCATTAGACTGATTTCAGCCTTTAGAACAATGTAGTTGTACTGTAGTTTATTCCTGGGATCTCATTTTTTCTAGCAAAACTACTAATATAACTTATAGAGCAATTTCAATACTAGGTACCATGCTAAGCATGGTTTTATATACTTCATCTCATGTATCCTTCATGACAATCATTTTACAAATAAGGATACTGAGGCACAGAGAGGTTAAGAGACTTGGACAAGGTCATAAAGCTGGGAAGTGGAACTGCAAAATTCAAACACAGAGCTACTGGAATCCAGAGACTGTGTCTGTAGGCCACAATGCACTGCAGTGGGAAAAACAAATATTGGCCCTCATTCTAAATTGGCTCCTCTGTGTCAGCCATAGCTCTATTTCCTTCTCACAGCCTGCATCCAGTGCCATGCACCACTTGTGCTTTTAGGCCATTGTTTCTTAGGCCTCTTCCTCAGCCCAGAATATCTGTTTTCACCCCCTCCACTTAATGAGAGTCTGCTCACTGGTTAAAGATCAAGGCAGAGATGCCCCTGCTTGGAGAAAAATTTTGGCTGCTCCGTGTCCCAAGTGTAATACATTGCTCTTGTCTTTCTGCTCTGACCTTGATTACACACTTTATTTTGCCTTCCAGTATAGATTAGCTCATTGTTGATATGTCTCCCCCACTAGATTTCCAAGCTTTTGAGGGCAGGCGCTAAGTCCTATTCACCTCCAGCTCCACGATGATTTACCCACAGTGATTTAGTAGATGATTATACATATTTGTGAGCTAACCAAAAGACTGTCTCAGGTATGCCCTGCATGAATGAGCATATGTGGGGCTGGATCCTGGGATGGTTGCACAGCCTATCCATCTGGGCTAGTCTGCCCAGGGGAGTCTGGAATGCCCTGGGTTTACTTTACTAGGCTGTAAATGCAGGAGGCACATCATAGGGTACAGGAGATAACAGCTCAAGGCTCTCCAGGCCCATCCTGTGGTCTTTACTTTGGAGCTCATCTTAACGAACCAGGCTGTCTGGGATTGTTTGATAACACCTTGGCATTCACAGAAGAAAGGTCTTTCCTGCCTCTCAATGAACACGAGATTGGTTCCACCATACCATGTCATCTGGATCTGGCTGTACTGAGAGTATCCTGCAAGAATGTTTGCTCTGTGGAGACAGATGTGAGGTCAGAAAGTGTCTTTTTCTTTTTAGCTTTTTAAATGAAAAATACTTAAACTTTTACTTTTTTATTTTTTGCTCAATCCCTCCAGCCCCCACCCACCCTTGCAATCACCACACTGTTGTTCACGTCCATGCATTTTTTCTCTTTTTCTTTTTTGCTCAATTCCTCTAACCTACCACACTCAGCCCCCCACCCCTAGTTTATTGAGACCACCATGCCATGGATGCTCAAAACTTTATCTCATTTGATTTTGTTAATCTTTGCAACAACACTTTAAAGGAGACCCATTGTCCCTATTTTTAGCTGAAGAAACTGAGTGAAGTGTCTTGACAGGTGACACAGCTAAGTAAGTGTGGAGGCAAAATTCAGTATCAGGTCTGCCTGCCCCCAAAGACCAACATCTTAACAGAGAAAAGTGGACTTTCCTCTCCCCCATTACACAGGAAAAAATTAGATTTATAAAATGACTAACTAGATATTTAAGGTAAGATATTTCTAAATTATTCACCTGTAATCCCTGAAAATGATTGGCAAAAAGGCAGAAAAATCAGGGATGAAAAATTGCAATTAATTCCACTGTCAAATATTTGCCCAAATACCCCCATGTCACCCCCTGACATGCATGGTATGAGGATGCTTAGAGAGCATTTCACCCTCTTTGTTCATTTTATAACTCAGACTGAGGAGGCTTCAAGATGTAAATGAATTTCCAAATATCACACAGGAGTTGATAACAGATCAGCACTTAATGCTAGTTTGGCAAATCCTAGCCCAGTTTAATTCATGCTAAGTAAGCCTACTTTATGTATCTGGTCAACATATGTTTATAAACCACTCAGGAAAATGTGAGGAGAGGGTGGAACATTATTGCACTCTGAGACAGAAGAGGGTACAGACATTTCCCTCACCACCCATCTTTACTTAAGTACAGGTAAAAGTTGGGGAAGAAATTCCTTGGGAGGATGGCTGGGGAATGTTGGGGACCCATGTGGCTCTGAGTGGAGCTACCTCCTGCTGGGGGTGGGGGAAGGGTCCTTTTTGGCTCTGGAGACAGGGAGGTGACTGCCAGGGCCCCAGGAGTGCCACAGAGGGATGCAAGGAATGGGCTTTTGCTCCAGGTCAGTTCTCAGCTAAAGGGTCCCAGGCAGAAGGGCCCTCCTAGTCTCCTTCTGGCCATGGGGGTGAAGAGGTGAGGCTTAAAGCAAACAGGGAATGTGGGGTGGGGGAGGGGTGATGGCACGGCAGGGGAGGCTGAGCCTCTGTGCCCCTCCACCAAGAGACAGTGTTAGAGTGTGGCTTGGGGTGGAGGTTGTAAGATGAGCTTGTAGGATCATGGATGGAACTGGAACAAGAAGCCAGAAAAGGGCTGATGGGTTGATTCTATAGGGAGGAGCCCTTCAAGGCAGGTTCTGGGTGCAGCAGCCCAGGGAAGGCTGCAGTGGGCTTCTTGCAGTGCCTGGCTTCCCCCCCTCCCCCTGGACCTCAGCTTAGGGTATCCCTTTGTCC
>PVKM010040411.1:0-13453 GCA_004027735.1 Carollia perspicillata
GCCACAGAAATGGAAGGTTAGCAACAGGGGAGTGGGAGGAGAGGGTGGGGAGAAGGTACAGGGAATAAGTAGCATAGACGGTAGGAAGAAAATAGACAGGGAGAGGGCAAGAGTAGTGTGGGAAATGTAGAAGCTAAAGAACTTATGATACATGGACATGAACTAAAGAGGGGGAGTGTGGGTGGGAGGGGGTTGGCAGGGTGGAGGGGAATGAAGGGGGAAATGGGAGAACTGTAATGGCATAATCAATAAAAAAGTTAAAAAAAAAAGAAAACATTTCATACATGTTGCAATTAATTATGTATTACGACCCATGAAACCCTTCATGAGGTCTTTCATATGAATAGAGGAAGAAAGCTAGTATCTTAAACTATATCAAAACTTCAGAAAACACTCTTTAAATTTTTTCTTTTCCCAAAGAAATATTTTGGATGTAACAGACACTAATGACTCACCACCAAGACTAAATAAAGTTTTACAGCTTTGTCTTACTTGCTTCAGATCCAAAAGGTAAATAAAATATAGAAATAATAAAAGCCCTTTCCTCCCTTCCTCATTGCCTGGAAATAACTATCATACTAAGAATAATGTAGTTTCCTCACGTTTGTTTAGTATATGTATAAAAATCAGCAAACAATGTTTTTAATTTTATATAAATGGCACCAAATTGTGTACATATAACTTTCTGCAACCTGCGTTTTTCATTTAACATTGTTTCTGAGATGGGTAAATGCTGATAAATGTGTATCTAATTCATTCATTTTAACTCCTGCATAGTAGTATTCCATTCTATAAATAAAGATGTTATTCATCCATTTCCTTCATGAAGGAAGTTAGATTACTGCCACTTCTTTACTGTTATTTATAACAGTGCTATTATAAACATCTTGATTTATGTTTTCTTTACCAAGAACTGCCAAATTATCCTCCAGAGTAGTCTCAACTGACACTTCCATGAGCAAAGAATGAAGAAATCCCACTTTCAGCATTCTCCAAAAACACTTTAAAGTTTTTGACAATATGATAGGTATTAAACGGTATCCCACTGTTGTTTTAACAAGAATTTCCCTGATTACTATTAACATTGCTGACTAAGCTTTTCTTTTTGTGCCATTAAGTTTTTCCTCTGCAAACTGCTTGTTTATAACCTTTGTCCACTTTTCAATTTGGTTGTAATCTCGTTTTTATACACTTGTTGCATTAAACAAATCTCAAAATCTCAAAACAACCTCAAATTAATTTTCAGATATTTAAGTGGTCTAAATCTAAAAATTACAAAAATATAGATACCCTAAATCACAAACAAGGCCTGCAGAGGCCAGCCAGGCATGTGAGTGCAGTAGGTCAAGTGAAAGGTGTGCACAGAGGTATGCATAAAGGAGAGGGAAAGAAACACTTCTTGGAGCCAACCAATTATTGCTGAACTGAAAAGCAGACTTAGTGTTGATAGATCTTCCAATTTTAAAGAAGCTGCAAATTCAGATTTCATGTGCAATCTCCTAATTTGTAATTGATAACAACTAACTCAAATTTTCAAAAAAATACTATGTAGCCCTGGCTGGTATAGCTCAGTGGATTGAGCATGGGCCTGTGAAGCAAAGGGTCGCTAGTTCAATTCCCAGTCAGGGCACATGCCCAGGTTGTGGGACAGGTCCCCAGTAGTGGAAACATTAGAGGCAACCACACATTGATGTTTCTCTCCCACTGTTTCTCCTTCCCTTCCCCTCTCTCTAAAAATAAATTAAAAACCAAATACTGTGTAGACCAAACGAAACCCATATGGAGGTCAACAGTGCATTGAGATTGCTGAACGGGCCACACAACTAGGTAAGGATAGAGCAGTAATATAATATCAGTTGTATATGAAAGCTATACCTAAGAGTAATAATTTTATTAACAACCCAAAAATAAATACTATTTTTAAACTAAAATTATCTGACCTATATTACAGACAGAATGTTATTAAGCCTTTATATAACAGACTGTCAAAATCTCACACACAAAGTATTGGTTCATCATATATTTTGGCTCATTGAAAAAAAATCAATCCTGGCCAGTGTGGCTCAGTTGGTTGGAGCATCATCACATACACCAAAAGGTTGGGGGTTTGACTCCCAGTCAGGACACACACCTAGGTTGTAGGTTCGAACCCTGGTTGGGGCGCATATGGGAGGCAACCAATTGACATTGCTCTCTCACATCTAGGTTTTTCTCTCTCTCCCTCCCTCTCTCTCTCTCCTTCCTCTCTCTCTCTAAAATCAACAAACATTTTTAAACCCTTCTCATAAATCAAATCTTCCTGTTCCTAAGCAAATATGTCATTTAATTAACATGTTTTATTAAAGAATTTATTTATTTATTTTTAGAGAGAGGGGAGGGAAGGGAGAAAGAGAAGGAGAGAAAATCAATGTGTGGTTGCCTCTTGTGCACTCCCTACTGGGGACCTGGCACACAACCCAGGCATGTGCCCTGACTGGGAATCGAACCAGTGACCCTTTGGTTTGCAGGCTGCCACAGGATCCACTGAGCCATACCAGCCAAGGCAACATGTTTTAATTTAGTAAGTTATAATAGTCTGTCACAACATTTATTTCACCAGAACATACCTAAATAGCACTAAAACTTTTATGTCCTAACTGTCAACTACAGCACTACATTTGAACAACAACAACAAAAAAATCTTTGCTTATTCATAAAATGACTTTTAAAAAATTCAGAAACAGAGAAATGAAGCACTCACTGGTGTTTTCCAAAGGGTAAAATGAACCAAAACCTTTCACAGTTTAAAGTTTATGCCATCAGAATAATAATTGGTTTAGTTATGCATCTTTACCTTTATCTAGGCAATCATGTTTTCATCCATCAGCATTTACAATGAATTTAATGGTAGCCAAGCAATTAATCTACCAATGTCAAGATACCTATACGACACTGCATATGCCAATGATACTATATTTATCTCACTACTATTACAACATTCTGAAGGAAAGAATACACTTTGGAAAGGCACTGATGTTTCTCTCCCTCTCTTTCTCCCACCTTTCACCTCTTTCTAAAATAAATAAAATCTTTTAAAAAAAAAGCCCAGGCTGGTGTGGCTCAATGGACTGAGCACTAGCCTGCGAACCAAAGGGTCAAAGGTTTGATTGCCACTCAGGGCACATGCCTGGGTTTCAGGCCAGGTCCCTTGGTGGGGGGCATGTGAGAGGCAACCAAACATCAATGTTTCTCTCCCTGTCTTTCTCCCTTCCCCTCTGCCTATAAATAAATAAATAAATAAATAGATAGATAGATAGATAAATAAATAAATAAATAAAATCTTTTTTAAAAAAGAACTTGCCCTGGCTAGTGTCACTCAGTGGATTGAGTGCCAGCCTATGAACCTGAAGGTCACCAGTTTGATTCCCAGTCAAGGCACATGCCTCGGTTTCAGGCCAGGTCCCCAGAAGGGGGCACAGAAGACACACCACACATTGATGCTTCTCTCCCTCTCTTTCTCCTTCCCTTCCCCTCTTTAAAAATATATAAATAAAATCTTTTAAAATAAATAAATAAATAAATAAAATCTTTTTGAAAAATCTCCACTCAAATTCTAAAACTCAGACAGTATAGTCATCTTAGAGATGCATTTTAAACAACAGGATAATCCACGGAAAGTGCCTGTTGTAGCACTTAGTGACTGATACACAGTAATCACTTAACAGGCATTATTAAGGCACATACACAAAGACCAAGATTAAATATGCTCTAATCATAAAGATGTTATTTTGAATATCACCTGACAGTGTTCACCTAACAAGTGTATAAGTGCCTGATCAGAATGATGTAAAATTTACGAACTATGTCCTATAATACATAGTACTTTGGATATCAGCATATATATACCACCCAAGGAAGGTAATTTAAAATATCCATGTAGACTTAAGCATATGCTTGTTTGACTACGACACCACGACACTGCTCTTTTTTATGCTTTCCCAGCAACAGCACTGACATGATGCTTCTGTATGTGATTTCTCACATATTAACATCATGTTCATGCATATTACCTGTATGTTCCACTATCAAAAATATAGGTAATAATGCAAAGGAACTTTAGCATTAAGATCTTCAGTTTCCAAGCTCCAAAGAGAGCAAAATATTAAAGCAGGCATACAAAATCATGTTAAGAACAAGCTCATTTTCAACTTTTCCATTTGATGCTATTAAAGAATGGAACATTAGCCCTGGCTGGTGTGGCTCAGTGGACTGTGTGCCAGCATGAAAATCAAAGGGTCACAGGTTTGATTCCCAGTCTGGGGCACATGCCTGGGTTGCAGGCCAGGTCCCCAGTAGGGGGCGCATGAGAGGCAACCACACTTCGATGTTTCTCTCTCTCTCTTTCTCCCTCCCTTTCCCTCTCTAAAAATAAAAGAGAAAAGAAAAGAATGGCACATTAGTGTATTCTTTGTTTCAAATTCAGGGTTAAGTCTTTTTGGAGTTTCACCAGACTTCACTTCAACAGAACCAAAGCTAAGTAACAGCTCTACTGAAGAGGCAGCTTGACCATTTGTAAGAATTTTACAGAAGTTCCCTAAGAGCTAGGAAGGCAGCAATCTGAGATAATTTTTTTTTCCTGAATGAGTCTTTACTACAACCACTCAGAAATACATCTTACACGTACTACAGTAAGACTCAAGAGGGTTTTTTTTTTTCTGATTGCCAAAGTCCTGATATTGTAGTAAAAGGAAATCTACAGTGTGACAATTCCAAATACCAGTCAGCCTGAAGCTTGAGTCACTTGGCCTAACAAGCATTTCCATCGTTAAAATTTTGTAATAACTGTTGTCTTTGTAGAACAGGGCAATAATTTCTAAAGATAATAAGGAGCAAATAATTGGTAAACACAAGTTGAGCCAAGTTTTGTAACAAAAGAGACATTGAAAAGGGCAAGTTTCAGAAAGTCATAACTACCATTAATGTAAAAATGTTAAACATACAGATCATTGCTATTTATTGTCTGTGGTTACTTACACACAGCAAAACTTTTAAACTATGTATAGGAATAATACTTATCTACCTAAAGAGAGCAGTTACCATGGGGGTGTAGGTGGGAAGAGATGGAAGTGGGCTTTAGTGACTTGTGACATTTCATTTCCCCCACAAAATCAGGCACAGTCTGACGCCAGTGGGGCAAAATATCAGTATCTGCTAAATCCAGGTGGTGGGTTACTTTTCTGTATTTCTACAATATGTCCTAATTTAAAATAAAATTTTAAAGTAACCAAAAGTGGCTAAATAAACTGAGAACTACATGCTTGTATGGTATTCGAGATGAAGTCTCCAAGGTCTGGAGAACTAATCTCAGTTAACAACAAAACAGCTACTAAAAGACTCAGCCTTTTGCCACTGACTCACATATAGATTAGAATAAAACTTACTTTACAATAAGAGCAGGCTCATTTATGTAGCAAAGTTTAGAAAAGTTTCATAGGTAATTTACTACTTAAGACTATATTTATCCAGGTTGTATTGGGCAGTATCAATTATCCAGAAGCAGGAAGTTAAAAAAAAAAGCCTGTATGAAAAGCCAGAATAGATGACACAAAGTCCATACAATTAAGCTCATACCCTTCATTCAGAAGAGAATCCACCAAACCTTCACGTAGAAATTTCTTTTTTAAAGTCAAACAAACTTATTTTAGCTGGTTACTTAGACTCTTCAGATCAAGTTCAGTAAAATAGATGAGGGAAGAAAATTTCACAATAGGCAGCAACATGGCACAATAAGCAGCAAAAAAATAATAACCTGAGAGTAAGGAAAACAAACAAAAAAACTTTAAAGAACAGATCCGAAATTAATAAATCAAAGTACATAGTTTTGGGCAACCTATGTCTATAAGTATCAATGACAGACGTTCAGAATGATGTCCAGTATTTTAAAAAAGAAAAGAAACAAACCTAGATTATGAGGAATTATAGAATGTTTTAAAATATATTTTAGGAATATTTCCATGCAAATCAGGAAATATTTTTAAAATTCTAAATGACTCAAAGAATAAGCTTCATTTATCTGGAAAATTCACTGCAGATTTCATTGCCAGATGTATTAGATAAAGCTTAAAATAGAAAAGTTTCTTAGGGCCCTGGTTGGTATAGCTCAGTGGATTGAGCTCTAGCCTACAAACCATGGGATCAGTGGCTCAATTCCGTCAGGGCTCATGCCTGGGTTATGGGCCAGGTCTCCAGTAGGGGGTGTGAGAGAGGCAACCAACTGATGTTTTTCTCACACACTGATGTTTCTCTCCCTCCCCCTCTCTCTGAGAATAGATAAGGAAAATCTTTTAAAAAAAGTTTTAGGTGTTTCCTCATAAATGTATTTTAAGAAACAGAATAGCAGATCTGAACAAATTCAATACATTATCATCGACTTTCAAATTTAACGTCTTAAGACCATTTAGTGATCTAGCACAATGCTGGACAAATTATTTTATCATTTTGTAAAGTACCAAAAAAACTACCAAAATGACTGCATAGAAAATATGCAAAATTTGGGCAGAAAATTCCATAACACAGGGTTGACAATAACATCCATTCAGATGCCAAGTTTTAGTCTGCCAAGCAAACTACTCTATCTGTAACTCTCCTGTAAGTGCCAGTTTAGTCATCAGGAACTTGAATATTTTGTTGGTAGATGCCAGGGACTGTCTAGTATATTGTGACTTCTGGCCTTAAGCGATGAAGTTACTTTCTCCCGCACAGGTGGAACATTTCCGTAAGAAAAAAACCCAATTACTGTATAAACCACTATACAATCATTACAAAAAATTGTGGCCACTCACATGAACTGGTAATCCATTTTTAAATTATCCACAAAGCAAGAATGTCGGAATTTTAAATAGCTACAAAAATCCATTGCTCTCAGATATCCTAATGTAAAGGGAGGAAATAGAGAACATCCCATTTCACTAGGCCAGTGATTTCTAACCTTTTTCATCTCATGGCACACATAAACTAATTACTAAAATCCTGTGGTACACCAAAAAATATTTTGCTGATCTGACAAAAAAAATAGGTATAATTTTGATTCATTCACACTGATGGCTATTGTTGTATTGACTGTTGTCATTTTTTAATTCGACAATCTCTAGGAAAAGAGGCCAGTGCCCCTGACTATATAGTCAAGCATTGCATGTTTTAAAAATTCATGCAACACGCCAATGTGTCTGCCACGGCACAACCATTAAAAATCACTACTCTAGGCCCATGATAATACTTTCTCAAAACTTGTTGAATTAAACCACATTCACTTGCGTGAAAGACAACCACTTTTTAAATTAGTACACACTGACTAATTTCTTCACCTTCCCCAAAAGTCCACGCCCCAAGTCAGGTTAAAAATCCACTAAGTTTCTAATATGTAACCTGTACAAATACTCTAGGCTTATCATAAAATTCTGCAACTAAAGCAACCAGGCAACTTGCATACTTGATGTAATATGATTCCAACTATTAGAAAACTGACCCAGTACCAGTAATAAATCTGGGTTTCTAGTGGTGTAATTCTGTCCCCATTTTTAGATTTCCCCTATAAAATGTCACCTAAAGCCACAACTTATTGCTCCAATGCATGGATATCAAAAATATTAACATTTGCTTTTTACTAGTAATGTTGACTTTTTAACTAATGTTAATTTCTCTTTATACTTCCAAAGGTGGCAATTCAAATGATTAAAGAGTCCAACTGTCCTTTAATTACACCTATTAGAATTCACTATAATGTCACCTTTCATTTGTGTTGCCACCTAGCCTGAAAAGGATTTCTGAAAAGAAATGCTTTGAAAAAGTCATGTTACTAAAAAAGATTCATTTATTTCCTTGTATCAAATCAACAAGTCCCTGCTAATATGGAGCACATTACCATGTGTCCCCCTCAATGGCCAAACCAGTCTTTAAGGGTTTCTCATCTCTTTGGAAAAGCAAGTAGAAAAGAGATAAAGAGAAGTATTGGGTTGGCCAAAAGTTCATTTAGTTTTTCCCATAAAATAAGAGACACATTTTTCATTTACACCAATAACCTTACTGATTTGGATATTTTGAGTGTATCAGCTTTCTCCTGCTATTGACTTCTAGTGGGTAGAGGCTGGGGGTGCTGCTAAACATCTTCCAATGTGTAAGACAGCCCCACAGCAAAGAATCATTTGGCCAGAATGTCAATAGCACCAAGAAACTTCACAAACCATTTTTGACACGTTTGATCAGTCACAGCACCTTCTCCATACATTGTACGAATCTTTTTTTGTGTGGTTCATTTGCATTTTTACCTTTCTTGAAACAATAAAGCATAGTACACCAAACAATGTTGCATATCTTCTTCCATCTTCAATATTAAATGGCTGCACAAAAATTCACCAATTTTGATGAAGGGGTTTTTTTTATGCAAGCTGATATGACAGCTGTCACAATACGCTCTAACAAAATTTCTTAGCATAAAGTTAAATACAACTAAGCACTACTAGAGCTATCGTACAAAAAAAACTAAACAACTTTTTGGCCAGCGTAGTAATACATCACTGCTTGCTGTTCCATCCCAACACTTAAATAAAACTGTCACTTCCTCATAAAATAATCATTGAAACATCTTTACTGACCGTTTTTTTTCTGAAAGATTTCCTTAAATATATATTTCTCTCAGAATTCTGAACCTATTGTGCCAAAACATGAGGTAAGAAACAAATGATTTCTTAAAACGTTAGTCTTTTCACATAATGCAAACTCATTCATCACTAGGTCCTTCTTCCTTTGCCAAGTCACAAGACACACTACTGTTTACAATCCCTCCCATCTGCCCCCTGCCAATATATACCAAACACTCCAGTCACTTGGCTTAAACAAACACTGTCTCCCAAATAATCCTCTGAAATCCTAATTTAGACCTCAGATGCATTCATTCTGATTCATAAATCTTAATGGAAAAATTCTAAATCACCTGACTTTCACAGGGTTAAGTTTTGCCTTTTGATGAAGCCAGACCCTAGAGCCCTCATGCTTTCACACAAGTGCCCCAAATCCGACAGCATACTTTTTAATTCTACACTTTCAGACATATTTTTAATCTGAGTGCTTGGCTTTCAAAAACAATAGCCAACTTTCAATTCATTCTAACACCAGTCTACATTTCTTTCATTTCACTGCTACATACACACCCTGTTCTTTTAGGTTGAGGCCTACTGATTTTTCCTCCTGCCTGCAGTGGAAAGAAAAATGAAACAAAATGTTTTTACCATCATTCTTCTCCCAGATAACTGCTAAACAGTTCCCATTTTTCATTACAGATCTCAAATAATACATAATATGGAATCACAAATGTCTACTGTTCAGGATCTTTGTAGGGCATCAATATTAATGGTCTCCAAAATCAAGCAGTACTTCAGATAATGCTGCGAACGGGGTGAGGGGAGGTGGGGAGAGCATGATTCACCAAAAACTGCAATGAAGAGTAATGGAATATTTTCACCAGTGGTATGCTAAAACTAATAGCTTCTTTCAGGGGAGGGTACTGCTAAGCAACCATCGCTATAGCAATAAATCCACCTGCTTCAAAGGCTGCAAAACTAGAAGATGGAAGGAAAAGCGGAGATGGGGTCCTCCCTCTGCTTCTCTAGGGGTTAGCAGAGAATCAAGTCACTGCTGCACTGTCACTTGAGGAGAAGGGGAGGGGGGAGGGGCGGATCATCTTGAAAACCCAGCCCCTGGGCCGGAGCAGGCGGGGAGAACTCAGCCAGGCTGCCCGGGATTAACATTCTCCTCACCCTCTCCCCCCTTCTAGAATCTGCCCTCCTCGCTAAGGCCCGGCAGCCGAAGGAGTCCCAGATGACCGCCCCTTCCAATGTGCCCTCGGTGGGGCGTAGGTAGAACCACAGAACAGAACGGAGTCAGGAGGCTCAGACAGAGCGTGGACTCCGATGACCCCTCTGGCCTCTCCCAACACGTTCTGGCCTCTCCCAAAACATTACCAAGCCCGGAAGGGCCAGGGGTCAGTAGAAATACCCCGCACAGGTGTGCCTGCCCCGAAGGGGCGCCAGGGCCCGGCCCGCCGGCTTCCGCAGGGCTCCCCGCAGCGCCGCCCGCATCCCAGCCCAGCAGGGCAGAGCGCACCAGTCCCGGAGCCCCGCGGCTGCCCCAGAGGGGCGCGCCCGTCCCGGAGCCAGCCTCCCCTGTCCCAGGCCCGCAGCGCCCAGGCCCTCCCGCCAGCCCGCCCTGCCGACGGCCCCCAGCCTAGCCTGCGGGCGCGGCCTAACTGCTTGCTCCGCAGCTCGCCCCCGGCGCCCGAGGGTCGCCGTACCTGGGCGGCGGCCTCCAGCTTGCCCTCGAAGGTGAAGTCCAGCAAGTCGGGTTTGAGGCAAAGACTGTAGTTGATGGGGGAGACATCGGTAGGCAGCCTCTCGAAGGGCCTCTTCTCTGGCATCGCGGCGAGGCCCAGGCTGTGGAGGCGGCGGCGGCGAGAGGAGCGGCTGAGGAGGAGAAGGAGGAGGGGAGGAGGCGGAGGGCCGAGAAAGAGCAGGCGGCGAGCGAGAGAGGGGGCGGCGGCTACCAGCCACATCCACCGAGCGCGGGCGACTGCCTGAGGAGAGCGACCGGGGAGTCTGGGGGGGCTGGGGAGGGACCTAGCCCGAACGCCAGGGGCCAGGAGGGAGTCAATGCGGGCGGGTTGACTGCCTACGGGGAAGGGGGCGGAGGGGAGGGCAGGGGAGGAGGGCCTGGAGGGAGGGAGCGAGGGAGAGAGGCGGTGGCAGCGGCGGCGGCAGCTGCGTGCGCGGCCCCGCCTGTCGGGCGCGCCCCCGCTGGCGTGTGCGTGCGCCGGGGCAGGGGCGGGGCGCCGAGGCCGCAACCGGCGCGACGGAAGGGCTCAAGTTCGCGGGCACGAGCTGTGGGCTGGACCCGCCGGGCGACGCTGCACCTGTCGGCGTCGCTGGGGAGAGAGGAAAGCCTTCTAGACGGAAGCAGCGGGGAAGGATTTGAGGAGGATTTGAGGAACAGAGGGAAAGGTGTGAGGCCCCCCGCCCCAGCTGTCTTTGGAAATTGAAGCCGAGGTAGTTGGTCAGCGCAGACAAGGTTAAATGTTAGAATACCAACTCAGAGCAAAACCGTAAAATAGATTTTTACCTCCAGATCAGTGGAAAGCCATAACCAGAGGCTCTTTAGCCGTAACTATTCCTATTATAAGTAGCAACTTCCAAGGGATGACATGAAAAAATTAGAAAACCTTTAATAATCAATGTTACTTAAACCAGTGCTATTAGGACCTTTGAGGGAGTGATTTCAAAAGTTAGATTTTTGTTTCTATGTTTTAATGTTGAAAATGAGATGTTTTCTCTTTTTCCATTTTCACTTTTGTTTTTTTAAAAAAAAAACAACCTTTACCAATTGTGGCCTCTTGAAAGGTAAACTAGCTGTGGCTCCCTTAGTTCTGTAGCTATCTTGCAAATTGAGGTATATACATATTTTTAAATAAAGATATATGTTAATTATATACAAACAAGTATATATTTTAAAATATTTTAAAGTATTAAGGGCAAGGAGATTTATCTATAATCCAAATATGCCTTTGTAGAACTTGCTCATGTGGAACCCCTTAATTTCCAAACTCAGTAATGAATGTTGTACTGGCAACTGTACAATAGAAATACAATCTGAGCCAACTAGCTTTAGATTTTCTAGTAGCCACATCAAAAATCTAGAAAAAGGAAACAGACGGCACTGATACGTCTTATTTAACCTGACATATCCAAAATATTATCATTTCAACATGTAGTCAATGTAAAGATATTAACAAATTTTTTCTGTACTAAGGCTTCGAAATCCAGTGTGTTAACATTTACAACACATCTCAATTCCAACTAGCCATGTTTTGGATATTCAATAGCCCTATGTGACTAGTGGCTATTATATTAGCCCAGTCTGGGACACAGGGCTTACTTGCCCTCTTCGTCCTATGAATCCTACATACCTTTTTCTTTAAAAGATTTTATTTATTTCTTTTTAGAGACGGGGAGGGAAGGAGGGAGAAAGGTTTTGAAACATCCATGTGAGAGAGAAACAGTGACTGGTTGCCTCTCTCGTACAGACCAAACCCACAACCAAGGTATGTGCCCTGACTGGGAATCGAACCAGCGGCCTTTTTGCTTTGGGGGATGGTGCCCAACCTACTGAGCCATGCCAGCCAGGGCCCTACATAACTCTTAAGACAGACTGAAAACCTGCAGTCCTCGACTTCCAGCCAAGATGGAGGCATAGGTAGACACACTGAGCCTCCTCCCAGAATCAAAATAAGGACAACAATTTAAAAACATAAAAACACCCAGTACTGACAGAAAATTGCACAGCATTGAAGTCTGACAACCAAGGAGTTAAAGTAGACACATTTATCCAGACCCGTAGGAGGGGCAGGGTAGGGGAGCCAGGACAGAGAGGGCTCACAGCAGGGCGGCTGGTGGGCCCCAAGCATGCAAAGCTGCAGTTGGTGGACCCAGCGAGGCAGTGGATCGTGGAGGGGTGCGGTGATCCAGTCCCACATTCACATGCAGATAAAACAGGTGAAACTGGTGAGTGAGACAGACAATGCAACTGAGGGTCCCAGCGTGGGGAAATAAAGCCTCAAAACACTGAATGAAAAACACCTGTGGGGGTTGAGGTGCAGCGAGAGACTCCCAGCCTCACAGGAGAGTTCATTGGAGAAACCCACAGGGTCTTAGAACGCACACAAGCCCACCCATATGGGATCCAGCATCAGAAGGGCCCAGTTTGCTTGTGGGTAGTGGGGGAAGTCACTGAAATCTGGCAGAGAGTGGAGCAAGCGCCTTTGTTCCCTCTCAGACCCCTGCCCTACATACAGAGTCACAACCCAGTGACCAGATTACCCTGCCCTGGTGAACTCCTAAGGCTCCGCCCCTCATACATAACAGGTGTGTCAGGACAAAAAAAAAAAAAGACCCAAAATGAAAGAACAGATCAAAGCTCCAGAAAAAAATACAACTAAGCGATGAAGAGATAGTCAACCTATCAGACGCACAGTTCAAAACACTGTGTGGTAATCAGGAAGCTCACAGAATTGGTTGATTTTGGTTGCAAATTAGAGGAAAAAATGAAGGCTACACTAGTGAAATAAAGGAAAATGTACAGGGAACCAACAGTGACGGGAAGGAAACCGAAACTCAAATCAATAGAGTGGACCAGAAGGAAGAAAGAAACATCCAATCAGAAAAGAATGAAGAAACAAGAATTCAAAAAAACAAGGAGGGGACTTCCGGCCAAGATGGAGGCGTAGGTGGAAGCACTGTGCCTCCTCTCACAACCAAGATTAAGGACAACAAATATTTATAAACAATAACACAACCAGAACACAGAAAATTGAAATGCCGAAGTCCACGGCCATTCAACCCAACCGGTAAGAGGGGCGGAGTAGGCAGGCGGC
>PVKM010040412.1:0-13449 GCA_004027735.1 Carollia perspicillata
GGGAGTGTGGGTGGAAGGGGGTGTGCAGGGTGGAGGGGAATGAAGGGGGAAAATGGGATAACTGTAATGACATAATCAATAAAATATATTAAAAAAAAAATTAGTACAACACAGCGAGCAAACAATCAGAACAGAGACTCTCTGTGGTATGCCAACACATACCAGCCCCACCTGGACTAGGATGTGTATCAGCAGTACTTTTAGGAGATAGAAAATACCCATTTTTATAATTAGGTTATCTAAAGCACTTAGCTAACAAAATGATGATTTACTTTTAGTTGTTGTTCTCTTTTTATACCTTTTTACTTTATTTCCCCACATTGTCTTCCATGCCACTAATCCTGTGAAAATGTGCTCTCCGTTTGGCAGCTTATGCAATTATTATTTACTCTGAGCTCCCCTCTAACTTCAAGTTTATGCATGTCTTGCTGAAATTCTCGAAACCTTCTCTGTAAGTACCTGCTAACCTTTCAGATTAAGCCATGCTTCTGTTTTTAAAAGTAACATGATCTATGTATATGTAATTTTTCTTTAACTCACTGCATCCAGGGGGGGGGGCAAAAAAAAATAAAAAGCATGTTCTATTTCAGGCACTGATTTTTATCATGGATTATTCACTTATTTATTTGCACTTTTCACAGGCTCTTCTTAACTCCTTCCTTTCAAAATTATAAGATATTCCTTTTTTTTAAAAAAAAGGGATTTATTTATCTTTAGAGAGGGGAAGGAAAAGAGAGGGAGAGAAACATCCACGTGAGAGAGAAACACCAATTGGTTGTCTCTCACATGCTCCTTGATTGGGGACCAAACCCACAACCTAGGCCTGAGCCTTTAGCAGGAATTGATTCAGCGACCTTCTGCTTTGTGGGATGACGCCCGACCAACTGAACCACACCAGTCAGGACTTATGAGGTACTCTTTCATTGCTTCCATTGATAAGGTTGTTTGCAGCTCAAGATACAACTGGTAGATAAGTACAGTAAAATTGGAGGCAGAGATGTACACTTGATTATTATTGTTGCTGATAAGATCCTTCCCTGCGAGGTGCACTGACCCATTAGGCAAACATGATACACCCAAAAATTTCTTTATGACCGAATTTTGAAAGCAACATAAACAAGCCTAGTGAAACAAGCTTTCTTCCTGGCTTTACGTATCACTAAACACATTCATATTTTCATTGAATGTCCTATCTTTAAGAGTAATTATCTTGAAATTGTGAATCTCATTAAGCATTCACATGCCACTGAGACAAGTCTGTTAGGTACAAAGATGACTAAAGCATGTTCCCAATTCTATGTTTTCAAGATAAGCAAAGTTTTATCTTGAAGTTTTATGTCTTATGCTAAACACTATGAGAACAATGAGGAATGAGAAGAGCTGATCCTACAGGTCAAAGACCTACAGGGGTACAGGACCAGCCCTCATGAGATAATGAGAAAATAAAACAGGTTGGGACTGAGGGTAAGTATAGAACCACTGTTAGGTATGTGTTGGGAGTATTTTGCTGAAGGGTTGTCCTCATAAATTGGGGAAGGAAGACGAGGCAAGAACCACAGCATCCCCAGGGTCTAAGTGAGTAGACTGCTTAGTAAAAGCTGGTTGACGTAGCAGTGCAGAGTGACTGACTAGTAAAAGCTGGTTGATGTAGCAGTGCAGAGTGACTGACTAGTAAAAGCTGGTTAGCGTAGCAGTGCAGAGTTTAGAGCTACAGTGGCTTTTACTTTCTCTCCAATGCAGACTTTTACATCTGGTGAAAAATCTACAATTATCTCCATAGGGAGTCCACATGTAATTCCGAATCAGTGAGTGTTCAGTAGGGCACACACCCTGAACAGTAAGTAAGCCAGGTTCCAGTAAAGCAGATTCATGAGGGTTTTCTGGGCCATGAAACCAGCCACAGGCTGCCAACCAGACCAACCCTGCAATGGACATTCACATTCTCAGAAGTTTTCTCTGCCCTGAAATATCTAACATGTGCTTTCTACCAACTGCTTTGCAGTTTCACCAACCTATTCCTGATTCTTTGATCCTTTGATCCTTAGTTCTTTGTGGGATTGTTTATGAGGCCTAATTCTTAGTATAAAAGTATATACAATGTGCCATAATTAAAGCCTCTGAGGGGAAATTTTCCGTTTTGTATTTCTTCTTTACAGAGACCCAAACACCTCCCCACAGTGTTGAGGTGGGGGTGAAAAAAAGGACTAGAACTCCCTCCCAGGACTCTGAATATGGAAAGCTAAAAATAAAGAAAAAAAGAAAGAAATAGGAGGGGGTTAGCAAAAAAAAAAAAAAAAATCACTCCTTTTAACTCCAGTTACTCATATAGAGATAGGTAGAGTTAAATCCTAACAATCATCCCTTAAAAGAAAATCGTAAATAGTCTAATGCTCTAACAAGTTAGTGGGCTTTTCCCCATTAAAATTAAAGTTAAATAGAAGGCGATGGTAAATAGCCCATTTCATTCCTCCTTCCAGGAAAAAAAGCCACTTCGTCATTCCTGCCGTGGGTGCACTGCAGCCTGGACACAGGCATCTGTGGAGCAGGTCGCTCACGTGGCTGCCCGCTGGAGTTTTCCTTCTTTCAACTTAGTAGGAATATTTGTGATCTTTATTAGCCCAAATAAATCTACAGAAACACCTTTTGCTTGAGGCTCTCTATTTTAATTTCAGATAAATCACATTAGGTTTCTGGCCATCATATTAAGATAAGCATGGATCTAAAAATAACAAACATATTTCAAGCCGAATGTTTTCAGATTAAATAGTGGTAAATTTTTCTGTGTGACCCCCAAATCTCATTGATGTTGCAATATTTTTGGCACTTTGAGAGTGTTCCTTGAAGAACACAAACCTGTTTAAACTACAAGTAGAATGACTTTCAAATCATCTATGGACCTACTTGTACAACATTATTCAACTCAGGCTTCCCTTGGCTGTAGTAAATCCATCTTTAAAGTGGGGATATTTTCCCAGTTACAGTAGAGGGCAATTTTGTATCTTTGTAGGTTAACCTAATGCCTCTATCTATACCATGGTTTATATATAAACTATAAAGAGCTCTAGACCTGAATTTCCCATCATCTTATTTATGTATACTAAAAGCCTTCAAGGCAGTTCAAATTCAATCTGTTCAAAAAACGACTCTTCAACTGCCCTCAGTCCACCAGAGCTGCTCCTACTTCGATTAAAACATTAACCTCTTGGGGAAATCTTTGGACTCTTGAAGGACAGTTTCCAGAAACTGTGTTTAACAGATAAATGCATGTTCATTATTTTTGCAAACAAGATCCGAAAGGAAGAAAATGAAATACAACTCACATGATTTAAAATAGCCTATTTTATACACTTACTAGGTTAGGATCTAAGTACATGTTCTCTGCTGGGTTAGCATGGACAGATTTAATAAGGAACAGGAACTCATGTATATTAAGTTCCTGCAGAGTTTCTGTCTGGCATTTTTGGTGTCTCCTTGCCCCAAAAGCCCTGGTTTCAAACACCAGGCAACACCTAGGTAGATAAACAAGCATATCAGACAGGTCATATAAATTAACTATAATATTGATCATTCCTAAAGTATAAGGTAAAATATGAATTTGGGTGATCTTCTGGTTCAGTCAATTCAGATATCTTTCTGGACTTAGTTCTCCAAGCCCCCTCTTTTGCTAAGCAAGTCACCTTAAAGATAGCGATGTTATTTCATCAGAAGTCTATCAAAGATATGAGAAGAAGCCTCAATGCTGCTCTGCTCCTATAAAGCAGCGCCATCTGTCTATAATAAGTATCCTTTGGGAAACAGCTCAGCCCACAGCCCTCCCCATCACTGCCCCGGGATGACATAACCATTGAAGCATGTGCAATACCCAATTTCCAAAGCCCTGATTTATGCCGCCCTGTGTTGGGCAGAGGGCATGACTTAGAGGCAAGACTCTTATCTTGGCAGGGGTCTAGGGCTGGCTGAAGCTTGGAAACAACCCCTGGTGGGTAATTGAGAAGTGACATTGATGGGTTTCCAGGGTTGCCCTTGTGCTTACATTTGCCCACAAATACAGCTATGATTTAGAAATCCAGCCCAGGGGTTGAGAGGAAGGGAAGATAATGTAAAGCTTGCTCTCCCTGGCCTTCTTTGACCTCAGCATAGTGAGACAGGGATGCAGAGCTGGGAGACCATGTGCTGTTAGTGAGTTGGCATAGCATGAGGTTTTGCTTTCAGAGCTTTTATAGCTATTGCAAAGCACTGAGCTCTCTCTTTGTTGGTTATACATTCTGTCCCCCAGAGACAGACTCTTTTCTCTTAAAGGGATTCAAAAAACAAATCACAATTCTAATTTTATGTGGTATCCACCATTAAGAATTCATGCAGAGTAATTTTACTTGTTGCCAATTAAGATCTCCCAGTGGAAGTCCATGATTACAGCAAAGGCAACCTGTTTAATACTTGGCATCTCCATAGTTTACATAAATTAACCCCATGAGGATAGAGAAATGCTAATTGTGAAGATGCCTAGATCATACAATTCTGAGACCCAAGATGCATAAAAGGTAAATCTCCAAGAGGATCTGGGCTTGACTTTTTCTTGGGGCATATGTACTTTTTCTTCTTATCTCTCCTTTACGACTGCAGGACAATTTCTAGATAACACAGTAGCAAAGAATTTTATTTTCCAAGGAAGAGAATAGCGCGTAGCCTCTCATTAAGCAATTTTAATATCACTCACATTTTATGGAAATTAAGATTGGAGCTAAAATAAACTGTAGGCAATGGTGCTGATTATTTACACCCCCCAAATATAAAAAGATCAAAATTACAGAGTACATGAATCAGTATTGGAAATGCAGATCATTTTATTTCACTGTTCACTCTTAGAAAAGCAAAATTTTGAATTGCGATGAAAATCAAAACAAAGTTTTTGTCCATTTTCCCCCTCTCTTTCCTTAGAATAGGAATCACATATGAGCCAAAAAGCAAAAGTAAAGTCTATTTTTAAGAATTTTGGATACATTAAAATAATTATTTTATTGTTGAAAGGGATAGGCCTTAGGGAACCTTATTCTGACCAGGGATCTATACCTGCTTGTCAATCAAGTGTTTTCCTCCCTTTGTTCGTATAGAAACCATCATTTCTCCCCCTGTGGAAGCAGGAGTTAAGTGCTTCACTAGGGCCAATGTAGCTTGTAATCAACAGTTCAGATTCTTGGAATCTCGTATTGAGGCTTGGGCTATCCCTCAAGGAAATGGTAAAGAACCTGGCACTGGCTTCTCCACATATCTACTACCCCCTTGTATGCACACCCCAGAGTCCTCCGAGTGCTAACTGTTCTTTCACTAAGTCACTCGGCACCCAGTACCCAGTACCAGTGAAGTGGAGGGTTAGGGGGTACAAGCCATGCTTATATTTGGCTATCGTACTGGATAGCGTACCATTTCCCAAATATGTTTCCTGGAACCTCAGAGTAGGTACTTCAAGAGAGATATGATTCAATTTTTTAAGAAGCCAAAATTACATTTTATATCTTGTATTTAATAGGTACAGCACATGTTAGTAATATAATTGGCTCTGAAAAGTTCTATAACTAAAACATTTTTAAAACTTGGTTTTACCTAGCATATTTCAAATTTGACCTTTATTTTTCTTAAAACACCTATAACGGTGAACCAGGATATTAGTATTTCTTGGCACGTGCTTAGAAAAATGCTTGTGTCAATGATTTAGATCAGAGGTCCCCAACTTCCCTCCTCCCTGTCCACGGAGGCTGCTTCTATTACTGCCTGAGCTCTGCCTCCTGTCTCCACTCTCCACCACCCCAGTCTGTGGAAAAACTGTCTTCCACGAAACCGGTCCCTGGTGCCAAAAAGTTTGGGGACTGCTGATTTAGACCACTGGTTCTCAAATAGGGAGAAAAGATGATTCTGACCCCTTGGGAACACGTGGAAAATGCCTGGGGACTCTTCAGTTGTCACAATGAAGGGATGTTACTGACATGCGGTGAGTTGAAGGTAGGGATTGTGCTAAAAATCTTACAGTGGACAGCACAACCGCACTCTCACGCCCCTATGATAAGGAATGACTGGCCCCAAATGTCAACAGGGGCTCGATTGTGAAGCCCCAGCTCAGACAGCGTTTGTTCAGATGGGTCTTTGGTGATTTGGTGTCTGGGGGCGGGCAGTTGGCTCTCTTCATTGACCAAATCCTGTCATTTTAATTTGGTCCTGCAGACCTACTTTGTTCATTTATAGGCTATTGCTAACGCTGCCTCCAGTTAGAGCTAGGAACCTCTGAAATGAACACTTTGACATTATCTGGTTGCATTGCTGGCAAATTGTTAGGTATTTCTGTTATATTAGTCATTTCTACTCATCCTCTTGGATACTTCTATGATATATGTATCATACTGATTAATTATAATGTAGTATTTAAGTATTACAGAAAAATAAGATTATACATGTCTGACATGTTATATACATGTAATACTACTTTAGACATCATGTTTCATGTAATCATTGTGCTCCGTAAACTTAAGTACTAACTGTATTGATACCTTCTTTTTACAGATAAGGAAACTCAGTCTCAGATGTTCCTTTAACAGTGAGTTTTGCAGGCCAGGGCAAGAGTTCAAGTCTCCAAAACCTCCAGTTCAGTCCTCGCTGCAGTTCTATAGTATCATGCTGTTTCCATCATTATATATAATTTTACATATGTGATATGAAGGTGTCATTAACACAATAAATATTCATGAATTTGATTTGTATTTTCCAACTGTGTTTGTTCTAAACTCTTAATTTGAGGCTATCAAATGTAGGAAAAAGACATTCTCAGCAATTGTTTCATTACCATCTTTGTCAATCACAGACATATTTAGTCAAATCAGAAATAGTAATAGATGATATAAAAATCATTAAGTGCAAATGAGCCTTTTTCTTCTCATCTTCACTTCCCACATTAAAACAAATAAACATGCAGAAATGCATTGTCACATTGCCACATCAGCTGGTGAACAAGCTGCCATCAGTATGTTCCTTTCCTCGTCAAGCAGGGGGACAGAGCGGATTAAACACACCTGGACTTTTACTCGAGTCTTAGACTAATTCCTAGATTCTGACTCCACCCCCCCATTCAGATTAATTCACACACATTTTCTGTTGGTATCAAAAAAGACAGTTGAGATAAATGACTGATTATTGCTAGACAGCTATCTTTGGACTTCACACATTCCTTAGCAACTTGAACACCCAGAGACAGATAATAGGTCTATTTCAGTAGAATACTAAAAGAATTTGTCCAATTCTTTCCTCGTTCAGTGTCAATAACAGCATATATGTCTACCATGATTTTGATCAATCCTAAAATATTGTGGCTCTAAATTAATGCTGACCACCATCACTGTTGGAAGAACTAAGTATTCAGAACTTGTCCTTTCTTTTAACTATGAGTGGAAGCTCATCAGTTACTATTAGGATTAATCACAAGTAGCCCCATCCATGAAGACTGCGCCAGCTACAAGTCAAAGGCATAATAAAGTCAGAGAAAAGCTTTTATATTGAGTTATGGGAATAGCTGTTTAACTTCAGACAATCCCGCTGTGCTTGGGTACATCACATGCTATTCCCATGATCCACTGCACATCACAGATTCCATTCTAACACAAGAAAGCATTTAAAAAATTTAATCACAACCAGAAAGAATTTTCCACACTGCTCACTGTCACTTAACATATTCTTCACCAAAAACAATTCAGCTACAGTTGCAGTTATGACACTGTAATGATCACCATAAAACCTATTACTTTAAGTCAGTCAAGATCTGTTTGCAAAATATAATCAAGTATAATTTCATGATTCAATAAATAGTATATAAATCTGCTATTACCGGTTTCATTTTCTTTTCAATACTACCCATTTCCATTTTCTCACTGGTAGTTATTCTGCCTATTCAAGTGTCATTATTGCCCTTTATTGTTATTCAAATGTAGTTTTATTAGATCCACTGACACTATATACATAAGGCTATGCTACTTTACCAGCAATAATTCCATTTCTGAAGGATAATGGAAGCGATTGCACACAAAATTCTGAGCTCTTTCTTTATGTTAGTTTAATTCTGTGCCTGAAATGTGATTTTAACTTAATCATAGTGGAGAAAACCAAATGGTTTTTATAAGTGACCCTGAGAGAGCAGGAAAATATTTCCATGCAGGTATTTGGTTCAGAGACCCATGAAGCCATTACTCCTTTCCAATGATGTGTATAAGACACACCTACTGACCAAATTAAACTCTAAGTTTCTTTTGTCAGATGGTATTCATTATTTTTGTGTATTTTTCTCTCGGAAGATAAAAAATATTCAAGTACTTGAAAGACAATGTTACAATTCAGTTAGATAACCCTTTCAATATACTTTGTAGATCTATGGGAGATAAAATTTAAAAGGCACATTACCACAAATACATTATTATTATTGGTTTTATTAATACAATACAATGATTCACAAAAGAAAATTATATCGATACCAGGTTATAGCTCTGAAAAACAAATCTAACAAATATTGCACCAAGTTATAGAAAATTAACTGGTGTGCCTGCCAGTGGCAAGCAGGCAAAAATTACATATTTCTGTTGTATCCTACCAGCAATTGTTTTTGTGTATAGAAATAGAGTACTTTCTATTATTATAACCACAGATTTGTTTTTCCAGTAGGAAAATTACCATATTTTGCCATTAAAATGCACATGCTCTTGCCCAAATATTTGAGGGAAAGATAAGGCTGTGCATTATACATGGATATAATGACCACATACCAAGGGTATAACAATCCTGTATATCATGCGCACAAAAATGTGGGTGCGCATTACACACAGCAAAATATGATACTATAAGAGAAGGACAAATGAAAACATCAGGCCCGTCACCCCAAAACTAGACTTTCTCAGGAAGACGAATTTCAAAGTTATTAGGATTTGTTATGGTATGCATAAAGAAGGGGCAAGCAGCATAGCCTGGTACCAATGGTGATGGGTTTGGATGAGGTTGGGGAAAAGAGCCACAGGGTTAACAAATGTCTACGTGCCATCTCTGTGGACAGAGAACGTGCTCTGCTCCCTGCCTTGAGGAGATAAGCAATAAAGGACATTAGGGGCATATTGACCTTTGGGAGACAAAGCTAATTATGTGAAACAATTGCAGTGCAAAGTGAGGCATCATATAAATGAGCACTAGTATGTTTACTCCCGACAACAAGAGCTATAGGAACTTAGAAAAAGAAATTCGAATCCCATAGCAGCACCTGTGAAGAGCACTGACTACATGCACCCTAGAGAGCTAGATAATAACGTCACAACCATCTTTGGCCAGTCTCACTTTCCAAAAGGAGCCAGGGAATAAATAACTTGAACATATGACTTCTGTGATACTAATCTTTTTCAATTTACCTGTGCAAATATTCTCACATACCTTTCCTTACTGAGAATCAGGACCCACCATATAGGGAAAAAAAAACCCATTGGAGACTTATTCAACAACATTCTTAAAATGTTCCTCCTTAATATGATGAGAAGCAGAAAATGTAAAAAGAAATGCCCCACCTTTTTAATTACAGAAAAACTTAAATAATCTTCAAGTGGGCAAGGATCAGAGAATTCAGGTTCCAGTTTCTGCCATATAAGGTTGCCATGTGGCCTTGGGCAGTTAATTCATTGACCTTGACCAATGCGTGTCACAGTTCCTACCATCCTTCCAGCTCTGAGCTGGTCCTTTCGGCGTTGGTATTCAAGGACAACTTTTGGCATTGTTGCTTCACTTTAGCTAAAGAAATAAAATTCTTTAGGTAATCTCTAGCGATTTTTGTCTCCGGTGATGCTTTTGGCATCAAATAGAACAAGAAACCGTTTTCTAATTCCCTGCCTCCATGATCAAGATCAGTGCTCTAGTGGCTACCAGTGAGGACGTGGATTTAACTCACCTCCAGAGACTTCTGTGTTTCTCCTCAAGCTGAGTTAGCAGATGCTCAATGTATTTATTGGAGTCCATGTATTCCTGCACATACAGACACACAAAGACAAATAAATCCTCATTACAGTAGGTGCCAGAATTCTAAGGCAAGCTTCATCTCTACAAGGAAGATTTTTGACAAGATAATCCCTTAGACTCTAGGAGTCAAAGTTGCAATGACTGACATGCATAGTTATTTGGGGATAAACAGTATTTTCTTTATGGCCTGTGATCACTCTATAACCAAAGCACTGAAGAGAACTGAAGTTCTACAAAGTCAGAATAAAAATTCTCTTCACAAGAAGAAGGGTAAATTTCATAGTCATCTGCACCGGGGTGTGGGTTCTGCTGTGTAAATATGTGAATCGATGTTGCTGCTGACCTTAAGAGAATAATAAGATAGACAGTACAGGTCTTGGTTACATTGGTCTTACAAGAGTCACTTCCAAGAAAAAGCACTATTTTTGAACTTGTTAGAATACTTTATATATTCACTGTCCACATTTACTGGACTTATCACATTTCCATTGATGAAACATGTGTCCATTTTCCTTCATCTTTTTATGGAAACAAGACAATGTAGTTTGCTTTTGTTTTCTTTGACTGTTAGAAAATAAATCTTTGGCTGCTAAGAAGACATGAAGGCAAGATAAATCTTGTTTTTTAGACATGCATGTAAATTTACGTTTGTAAGTCAAACCATAGTTTCAAGGAATATTTCTAGAGAATGAGGAATTCCTTTGTCATATAAGACTGATTCACAAAAATTCAAAGGTTGTTAAATCTGATTTTCCAGAAAATTTGTGATTGCCGAATATGACGTTTCAGTGCAGCAGTTTTGATTGTGAACTGCGGAACAAAATACAATGTACAAAGCTTGATGATTTTGTTCAACCTGAACCTGACACATCTTTTCCCTTCTACCTGAAGGTCTGGCCTGCACGTCCTATGTGTCCATCACGGCCGCCTGAGAGGCAGCTGTGCACAGCGACACCAGGGTTATGGCGCCCCTGAAAGTTCATCGCATTTCTTGTGGGTTTGAGATAACCTGGGAACTCACACTTTTCTTCCTGAAACGCAGATTTATTTATATTGATTTAATGCTATACATAATCTATTGCTCCTGTGGGAATATTCACTACAATGGTGTGGGAGAGGGCAAGTGAAAGGAACACTAGTATATAGAAAGGGTTCTGTCCCATGTTTCTGGACCTGAATCTACCCGTGTAGCTTTTGAGAAGGCTTCTTATCTTTCTACATTATTTTGGTTTGACTATAGAGCACACCAAGTCCTTATCTAGCTAAGAACTGTTATGATTATCTAACACTATCATTCTATTGCAGATAATTAGTTGAAGAGTCTTATTCTTATTAAATATACACATTTTCAGGTTATTTATATAAGATCATTGGGCATGTCAAAACTGAAGCAAAAATCTGTTATGGCAGGAAATCATTTGTGATTATGTTAAGTATCCTGGTCAAAGTTTAAACATGATTTAGAATACTACTCAAATTTATCAAAGACATTTTCAGATACACTTAACTGAAAAATGTTTAAAGGCACTGTTCCTAAATAGAAACAAATATATACATTTCAAAGTCATTCATCCATTCTTCATTAAATTGCCTTTTCCACATCTGCTAGAGCAGTACCTGACATCTAAGTTCACTAAATACAGTGATAACCAACAGCAGAAGGTTCCTGCTCTCAAGGAGCTTACAGTCTGTGGAGACAGATATAACAAATAAGTGACCAGATTGATTTCAGATGGGCTATTAGGAAGGAAATAATAGGTGACGAGGGAGGGACAGCTCTTTTAGACACAACTGCCAGAAGACGACTGAGCAAATGTTACCTGAGCCAGGACCTGGAAGAGAAGGGGGAGGCAAGCATGGAGAGAAAAGGGGAGAGGAAAGAGAGCACTACCAGCTAAGGAAACAGCACATGCAAAGGTCTCCAAAATACGGTATGTAAGGAACAGAAAGGAAGCCAGTGGGGCAGGGAGCAGACAGCCTGGGGTATGTAACCTAAAACGAAGCTGGAGAGGTAGGCAGAGAACAAATTATGTACAAGCTCTGGAAAACAGTTGGATTAAAACCAGTCGATTTGCTAATGTGTTCATTATGCTTAACTCGGTCAGAGCTTGAAGTTGAAAGGTGTAGTGATTACAAATATGATCTTTGGATCAATGAAATGTAGGTTCAGATCCTGGTTTGGGTATTTGCTAGCTGTGCTCCCTCAGGCAGGTTATTTAATCATTCTAAGCCTTGTTTTCTTTATCTTCAGAGGGATAAATAATACTTAATTTACAGAGGTGTTGTAAGGATTAAATAAAATAGCTTAAGTAAGCATATATCATAGTACCTGCCAAGCAGTGAGCCTAGTTTTTTTCACAATATATCACACACCAGGGATTAATAGTAATAATAGCTTTTCAACCTTTAAATGTAAGCATAGCTGGATTCTGGTGTAAAAGCTGTTTAAAACAACAATACCGGCTGTTTGCATTTAAAGTAGCTTCACCCAATATCCCATTAAAATAACTATTATGACAAGCCTTAAACCATGTAACAATAGGAATGAGAATTATGAATTCTCCCTGTCTTTTTATCTTTATTTTTCTCTATAGCAATCTTACTTCTCACATCCAATATATTTTAATTGAGTATTTGGGTATTGTCTATACTTCACCAACATCTCCCCGAATTCTCTCTCTCTACCCTTCTCTTTCTTCTCCTCCCTTCCCCCTCCCTCTCTGCCTCCAACTGAAATGGATTGAAGAAGGGGGGGGGGGAAGACATGATGCTTATATGTGCTTTTCATTAAAAGAATCTTTTTTTTTACTAAGAGAATTTTTTTCCTTTTTACTGAATTTATTGGGTTGACACTGGTTAACAACATTGCACAGGTTTCAGGTGCACAGTTCCACAACACACCATCTGCACAGTGTATTGTGTGTTCACACCCCAAGTCAAGTCTCCTTCCGTCACCATTTATCCCCCATACACCCTCCTCTCCCCACCTAGACAACTTCATCAGTGCTCTCACAAATTTATTATTTGGCTCTTGAATTAGAGAACTTTGTTAGCTAATGAGATATGCCTACCATATTGGGAACTAATGTTATCCATCCACCTGGAGATTAACTCCAAGAAAACAATCCAGGGTGATGGCAGCAGTGCAGTGGAACTGTGTTCACAAGTACAAGGCTGTAGCTACTGCACCTGTAGCAAGAACGTGGGTGTAAAGCACAATGCTGATGTTACTTTTTATACAAGGACTTTACCATTCCAATGTATGAAAGGCACAGGCAGGAAGAAAGGGTGTGGCCAAATTCCATCTTAGTGCAACAGAGCTCCCAAACTGCCTGAAAGACACCGGATATTGAGACAGCTTGGAGAAAAGTTTTCTACAAATGCAGGTAGACAAAAAGTGGAATCTACACTGTCTACTGGCTATTC
>PVKM010040413.1:0-13454 GCA_004027735.1 Carollia perspicillata
AATCAACCTTAACTGGAATTCACAGGTATACCTAGCTTTGCAAGATGGATAGGTTCCTAAGAAGTTCGTATAAAAAAACATGTTTTTTCCCCCATAAATACTAAGAGAGAGAAAACATAATGAAATCTTGCAGTAAATTTCTCTATAAGCAGAGAAATACTGTTAAATGGCAAACAGACATCTGCTTTGATTCCCTGCCTGAAAAGATTTTTAAAAATTTATATTAAATGATGATTTGTACAACAGCATGTTCTCTAAAACTGAAGCAAACCTGTGTGTCACCATGAAAATGGAAAATGGAGGAAAAGCCAGAAGGGTGATACTCATTTTACTTTTGGTATCTAAATGCCACGGTGATAACTGAACACTGTAGTGTAAAGAGTCAAATGAATTCTTGTTCAATTGTCTTGTCGATTGCTCAGGCCTTCAGTCCATAGTCAATAAAATACATGGGCTGCCGGTGGTTTATTCCAGACTGCAGAAATGCAGGGTTATCAATCATTCCGGGTGGCTTGTACAGCTTTCTGGGCTGAATTTTGTTGAATGCAGGCATTTAATTAGTAGGTATTATTAAAGTGCAATTTTCCATATTAAACTATTTCCTATATAAATTAGCTTCCTGGTATGGTGACTTTGTAAAGACAAGGTTACCTGAGTTCACCCACAGGCTGGTAACACTAATTCATTTTTTGTCTCTGTGTTTTCTGATACTACGGAATGCATTCTTTTGGCCATCATGAAAAAAAGAGCCTCTTGAACAAACATTCTCCAAGATTTTTCTTATGTTACTGCTCTATAAAATAAACCTTGTAAGACTAACCTGAGCACATATTGTGACATTTCTTATGCTATAAAGAAAACTGTACCATAATTTTTAATTATCTCATGGTTGATGGACTAATTATAGCCAATCTACCACAAAAGTGCATGTTCAATAAATACTTTTTCTCCACTACAGTATAAAACACCATTTTGGCTTTTATTTTAAAAAGACTGCAACAAGTGACAATTAATTCAATGCATAAATTCTATCTAATAATGATCTAAATATATCAATAAGAATGACAGGAAGAAAATGAATGTGCAATAAGTATGACCTTTACACGGTTCCTGGCATATATAAAGAAGCATTCAAGCAAACGCATCCACTGGATGGAAGGCAAATATTGTAGACAAAATCCACAGGCGATGGGAAGAGATTATTGTTTTCTTTCCTTACTATGGAAATTCACAGACCTTTTCCTCAATGGTAAGTCTGGTTAGAAAATCTCTAACAAGACACCGTGTCTGCTGACGCAACACTGAGAAGACACTGTGATTTCTCAGCTCTGTACCAGAAGGTTAAAGAAATACATTTGAATGTTCTCAAATGAGACTATCATTCTAGTCAACTGCCACTTCTCAGTGTAGAGCTAGATCTCTGAGCAACTGGAGTACGAGAAACAACAAATGATATAAAGAGTGATATCAGTTTTCACAGAATTCAAACTTGACAACATTGGAAAGGATACCACGGAAGAATGAAACGGCCCTCCTCAGAGGAGGGGCACTACGACTCGTTGGGAAGGTGTGGCGATGCTTTTGGTATGATCAGCCAGTTGGAAGGATTAGCAAATAAACCATCTAGCTATTGCTGATTTTCTAGAAAACTGGTCCTTCTTAGTGGTGAATATTAACAATCGCTTTTTAAAAAGATGAGAACAAACCTAGCTTTGTACTTTCTTGCAAATACACAGTAAGTAAATCAACAGTTTGTCTAATCACCAATACAGCATAATTTACTATATTGGATATAAAAATTGTCACTAAAAAATAATCTTCTGGTGTTCAGATGAAGCTATAGAGATCTGGCTTGTTACCTAGCAACTGGGCATGTAACTGCCATACTGAAAAAAAAAAAACCCTTATTTTTTAGGTAGAGAGAATGTTAATAAGATTCCACATTAAGATGTTAATAAAGCCAAAATGTATAGTAAGGTACAACTGCAAACTATTTTAGATACATCTATGATCTACATTTGAAATACCATGCAGTAATGAAAACGGTCAATATTTAGATCTATTATTTCAACTGGTCACATACAATAACACTGAACAGTTTTTAAAAAAGAATCACCATACATTACTAATTTTTATTTGTATTATTTCATAGACAAAGGAATTCCAGCAAAGTCTTATGTACTGATTTCTATTTATTGGAAGGATGAGGCTTAGTTGTTAGAAACACAATAAAATTGTTCTTAATTAGTTCACGGTCGGGGACCCCAATTACTTCTTACATTTCATGTAACAGCTTAAGGCATTGGATTTATATCATCTGGGGGAGTCTGACTTGCCAGTTAATCTAAATTCTGTTTCAATTTAGCTAAAAATCTGGATTCCAGGACTGTCTGTGCCTAAAATCTCTCTGTGAGAGCAATCGGTATTTACAACAATTACACCATTGATTTCCGAAGTCTACGAAATTCAGCACGTGGCCTGTCTTCAAGTCCCCGTGTGAAAGCAGTTCCTTCCAGTGTGGGATGCGGGCTGACTGGCCAAGGCCCGCAGGACGGTGACCGTGCGAGAACAAGGGCGCTGTGTGCCACTCCGCAACAGGCAGCGACTGCTCTGGGCGCAGATACGACTGTGACTGCCGAGGTCTTCAGAGCACCTCACACCCACTGCTGACACGGACTCCTGGGCGTGCGCCACGCAGGACGCTGTCCCTGCGCTTGCGCCGACAGAGACACAGTTGAGAAAAGGCCTTCGGATGCGGATGTGCAATCAGTATAGAGAAGCATGCGTGGGGAAGGGTGGAGCTGTAAATGGAGCACGTACTTGGTAGTGGGAGCCACCACCTCGTGTTCACTCTCACATCGCCACCAAGCCCGTCTTCTTTGAGTTGAGAAGTAAGCAGCATTCAATGATCCAAACAGATCATAATTTACTCAACATCAACGGGAGTGTAGAAAACCAGCTGTTTGAGCTCGAGGCGCGGGCTCTGGGAGGAGGCAGCGGCTCACGAGGCCCCGGTCTCTGCGGGCGGGTGGAACGTGGAGGGCCTTGTGCCCTACACCTGGCTGGAGAGGAATGGGACCGTTTCTTCCGGCTGCACTGGTTCTCTTGGAAGCAAGTGCTTCACATTATCCCGTCCAGCGCCCTCAGGTCCGTGACCCAGGGGATGTGCGCACCGATCCTGCCACCTGACTCATGGGGGACCAAAGCTAGGAGACGGGCCGTTGAAGGCCCCCCAGGCTGGTCAGCAACACAGCTGGGAGTCACGGCCTGATTCCCAGGTCAACGTCTCTCACCAGTTATTACTATGCTTTTCCTTTGAGTAAAATTGTTGCACTTTGTATAGAGAGGCCTGAACTTCAGTTGCTGTATGTACTCCGTACACATAAAGACAACTGAATTTAAAAGGCCATGAATGAAGTCACGAGGGTTATTGTCCCTGCCCTCAAATAGCTTCCAGGCTCACTGAGACTAGAATGATATACGAGGGCACCCAAGCGTAAGGCGCACAAAGCTGGGAGTTTGGGGGACAGCTGGTTATTTCCAGTTGCAGGACTGCAAGGAGAAAGCGACGGCTGTGACGCGGGACAAAGCACGGGATCTGAAGCAGCGCACGCAAAAGCACTGTGGAAGATACGTGTGTGATGTAGTCCTAATCAACCAAAATCTCTGTAATTTCCGCCTGAGGCTGCTTAACCTTGGTTACGTAATGGTGCCTCTTCCCCCTGACTATGAAAGAATCTATTTCCATTTGCTCGGTTAACAAGATCATTAAAACATTTTCATATTACTTGATAAAATTGTACAATTAAGATAAATTATGCTCCATTTTAGAGCCAGAGGGAGACTGGCTTCCCAAACGAGGAGCTGAAAGTCCAGAGAGATTCACTAGCTAAAAGCTGTGTAACTACCCAACTTCTTGACAGAGTAGATATGCGTAAAGTGCTGAGGACAGTGCCCGCCACACTGGAAGGATGAGGCGTGTTTGGTATTGTCACTTCTTATTATTGTAATCGCCACTGGCAGAGTTGGATCTAGAACCTATTCCTTAATTTCTGGAGTCGTGTTCTTCTCATTAAGCATATTCTCTCATAATATGGCAGTGCTTTGAAGTGTATAAAGTCTATCTTCTATGAGCAGAAGCTGCCTTTGATTGTAAAAGTATGGATTAAGTTAAAAATGTATACCACTGGCTTGTGTAGCTCAGTGGATTGAGCACATGCCTGTGAACTAAAGGATCAGGGTTCGATTCCCAGTCAGGGCACATGCCTGGGTTGCAGGCCAGTTCCCAGCAGGGGATGCACGAGAGGCAACTGCACATTGATATGTCTCTCCCTCTCTCCTTCCTTTCCCCTCTAAAGATAAGTAAATAAAATCTTTTAAATTTTTTTAAAAAATGTATATGTAAGTTCACATTGAAAACAGAAAAAATTGAGTCTCCATAACTGATAATTTATAGCTACTTGCTTAAAAACAAATCTTTATCATCTTCAAACATACTTGTATGTAATTGATGTGTGAATAGCTAAAAGTAAGTCTAATGATCTCCAAAAGGCCACACTTTACTAGTGTTACTGTATAGACGTAGGAATGTAAAATTTCCCATCTTTGAAAATGTTCTCTGATCTACATTTCTCATGAACTCATACCAGTCATTAACCTGACACATTCACCCTGAAAACATCAGACAGCTGCTAGATTAAGAACAGGTTCTGCTGAGCCCGGGGAGTTCGTACATCTACACATCTCCATTGTGCACGTCTTACACACTTCCCTGTATCTGCCCTCTCTCCCCAGGGGGTCGCATCCGGCCCTGTGCCTTTAGATGCCGTCTCTCTGCTCAGCACTTTCCTGTGAGTTTCAGACAGTGGATCCAACCACCTGCTCGACATTTCCATGGGGATGCGAAGTTTCTCAAACTTAAAATGCTAGGACGGAACTCCTGGCTCCTTCTCCCACCCCTAGCCCAATCTGTTCATCATCCACCCAGCTGCTAAGGCTAAACATTTAAGACTCATCTGTAACTCCTCTCGGTCCCACATCTTCAGATCAATTCATTAGCAAGACACCTAAGTTCTGTCTCCAGACACACCCCGGCATCTGATTTAAAATGACACATTTTAACTGCCCCACAGAACTTCCCTTCCTAAATGCCTAACAAAATGTTAAAAAATTAGTAAACATTAGTAAAAAAAAAAAGCCCATTAGTAACAAGTCAAGGAAAGAAACATAGACAAATAGAAATAAACTTCAAAGCTGACGGCCAAGGAAGGGAACAGATGATTCTGGAGCAGGGTGAAGAGGCAGAGTTGTTGCTTGGTTCTTAACCCGTTTTCACTCCCCATAGAGGTGATTAACACAAGTCTGAGAATTTTCACTAGTAACCCTAAATGCAGAGAAAAGCACACTCACCAAATATTCTTATCTGTTTCCTCCCCCTACTAAGGAGCAATGGAAACACACGATGTGGGAGAAAGGGAGCAAAGGGCTGGCTCCACGTAACCGAAGACTCCAGGGCCCCACTCTAACGAGGAAACCCTTAAAGTCCTAGATTATCTCCAGCGTAGCTACTAGTTCATATGAAATCCTTTAGTTAATTATGAAAAGGTTATCCCTGGTATGTCCTATTTCCCCTCCCAAGTTAGCGAAATGAATGATGATAATAGGGATATTCCACAAAACCTGGGAAAGCACAGCCCGGAATATCTAACCAAGACTGCATATAGCTTGAACCACCTCTCTGTACAATTTCTGTCTCCTTCTGCAATCTCTTTACATGGCAGAAAAGTGGGTAGGTTTAGGCAATAACACAACTCTAAGAAGAAAGCAAACTGTTCCCCCCGCCTGCCCCCCCAGCAAAAAGGTGGGACGAGATTTAAGAAATTATACTATGTCTGGGCAAAGCTGCCCCAGCACCAGCCAGATGAAACAAAAATAGCATGGCAGATATGTAAGGAGGGGAGAAAGGAGGAAAGAAGAAAAAAGAGAGGAGGAAAGGAAAGAAAGAAGAAGGAGGGGAGGAAGAGAGGAAAGGGATGAATATATATATATAAAATGCATGGGTCACAGCATAAGGAACTAAGTCTAGAACTTTATTCAAATCAAATGAAGAAAATCCCCACACAAACTTTCTACTATGCAAGAATAACTTTAGTAAAAATTAAAGCTTAAAGGCAGAATAATGAAACAATTGAATGAAATGAAAAGGGACATTGTGGACTTACGGAAACAAATTAAGGACCAAGACATCATTTTAAAATCAATAAATAAATCAGAACCATCAAGAAACAGAGCAGACTCTCCGGAAAATTGAATTACTGGCACAGAAGAGAGAATTGACATCCTCCCCGTGAATGCAGATGAAAATGACAAAAAGATTCAATTATAAAGAAACTAATAGATACAAAAGAGAAACAAAGATGATCCAAAATAAGAATAATTGATGTCCCTGAGTAGGTAACAATACACATGGAATAAAAGCTATCTTTAAAGATATGATACAGTCCCATCAGATTTAAAGAGCACATTATGTTGCAGAAAATTTTGAAACAGAACATTCAACATCTAGGCATAACTTAGCCATGCTAGTGAGACAGGGGCTAGAAAAGGGAATTCACTGGGATCCAGGCAGGAAAGCGAATTACCTGCAGAGGATGGTCTCAGACGACACAGCAACAGTGCATGATAATAAACAATGGAGCAATGGCTGCAAAATTTTCAGGGAGAGAAAGCACAACACAGGAATAGTGTACTCAGTCATGATGCTCAATTTTAAAGTAACAGAAAGACATCTTCAAATACATATATTTTTAAAGCCCTTGGAAATGCAGTAGTCATGAATGAATCTTTCCTGGTATAAGAACAAAAAACAATTGACAATGAAATCTAGGCAATTAAGTGACTAATCAAAGAACTCAGTCAGAAACAGAGAAGATACTCTAAAGGACTGGAAGCCACTGGGTCTATTTCAATAGAAGAATTTATACTAACTAATCTTAGTAATAGTGATTACAGAATAGAAAGTATTATAAACACGATCGATATAAGTTAATTAAAATTATTAGTGGAGAACAGGTGATGAGCAATAAAGTGACACGTTTATAGCCAAGAGTCAATCTAACGTATTTAAAATTGGAGTATGTAATTTAAAAACCATGACGGTTCTAATCCTCCGGTGGATTTGCTGTAAAGCTACTGTAAGTGTCAAGCCCCTTCAAGGAGATGGGGGATCTGCTTTTTCCCCAGGCCGTGGGAGGTGTTGCGGCATTCACACGATCTTGTTTTTGTAAAATTTGTGAAATATACGCCACTGTCTTGAAAAGGAGTCCCCATTGTCTAGTCTCCCCAAGAAACCTCAGTCCACTCCTGCTCAGACCTCTCACGGCTGTTCATGGGCATTTCTCTCACCGTGATGGGGGCTCTCTCAGGAACCAGCTCTGGCAGTAAGGAGACATTCGTTTGAGGTTCAACAGCTACTTAGCTTTTCTTACTTCTGTTTTTTCTACTTTAAATATAAGAAAACCAGTTCTAATGCTTTTTACTTAAAAACAGCGTCTCCAATGTACTCCCATTGTTATAAAAGTACTTCTTTGTATTTATGCTTTCATTTATCAATCCTTTTGTGTGTATGCATAGAAAGATGCCTTAAATGATATAGCCTAATGTCGAACATGGTTCTTACTGGGTGACGGGAATTAGGGTAACTGTAAAAACTTAATATTCGTATTGTGTGCATGGCCTGAATTATATAGTATGATCACATACCAAATATCAAAAATAATATAGGGATTATTTTTGCTTAAAAATGCCAAGAAATTTACAGATATTACTTTGGATGGTCAGAACTATGGAGGGCTGCGATTTTCCTCTTTGTACTTCCCTGTATCTATAAAATTCCCCAAATGCTGTCTGCAATCTGATATTAGGACTCTTCTTCGTGGACCGCCGCTGCCCTCGGCCAGACCGCTACCACCCGGCGCCTGCACTGCGTTGACAGCCTTCTGCGTGGTCTCACGTTTCCGTTCGTGAGTTAGTAACGTCCAGTCTTCACACTGAGGCCGGTGTATTCTTTCCACAGGAAGAACTACTGCACGTCTGCTTTAAATCCTCCACATGCCCCACATTGCTTTCAGAATAAAACCCTTTGCCGTGACGGGCAAGGCTGACCTGAGTCGGTCAGGACGCAGCCCCACTGCACAGGTCCCTCTGTGGCCCAAACCCACTGCTCTGTTCCCCCGGAGGGCTTTCACCCAGGGGGCTCCCTGTGCCTGGAAGCTGTGGCCCACTGCCTCAGCACAGCTGGCTCCTGCTCACCATTCAGGTCTGTCTGGAAGGCGCCTTCTCAGGGGCACGCTCTCTGAACAACTTGTTAAAAGTGGCTCCCTCCCCCTCTAGAACCCTCTCCAGCACTTCACCCTGTTACGTGGCCTTCACAGCACTTACCACTACCTGAGATCATCTTCTCCATTTGCTCACTCACTGGTTTTGGGGTGCTCCTCCCCCCACTAAGTAAGCGCTCTAGAAAACAGGGACCTCGTGTGTTTTGTTCACTGTTCTATCTCCTGCCCTAAGAACAGTGCCCAGCAGGTAGCAGGCATTGAATAAACGTTTCTCAAGGGAACGAATACACTCAGAGATTGTTTCTCAGCTTAAAAGAAGGCTTGTGTTTGTAAAGCTGTCTTTTAGGTCAGTTGTTTAGAATTCAAAATGCACATTCTTTCAAATAAGCCACAGTAGAAATAATTATTAAATATCAAGATTAGCTCACAAAAGTCTACTGGGTCCATAAGAGGCTAAAATCCTGTACAAATGCAACAAAAAAATACTAGAAAATCAACCTGAGGAATTATCAGCAGCACGATATGTACAATTAAAAAGAATAATCTAAATGTATTTAAGTATGAACAATTATTATTTATCTTTCATATTGGTGGAGATGTTCATGGGTGTTCTGAAGGGGACATCGGAGCACTTCAAGGGCTGGAGCACTTTCTGGTCCTGGTTTTTTTTATTACATAAAACTTCACTTAAAAATGGATGGCTTTCTACTCTTTTGACAACAGACATAGCACCAGTCGCACCCTGGACACTTATCAACCACGACTTGGCTCACTGTGTCAAAAACGGAAGAAAGAAAAGAGCACAGCTATTTTTCTGGAGCTATCAGAAGCGAGGGGACTAAGGAAAGGGTTTAAGGAGGGTGCGTGGTTTGAAAGCTGCCCGAGTTAAGAGCAGTGCACGGAGGAGAGAGAAAACATCAGCGATGAGGGCTCAGGACCTGAAGATGGGGAAGAAGAAACTCTCCTGCCAGTTAGTAGGGAATCGCGTCTTCCGAGACAGCTTGCTTCCCAACCAGAGTGGTTCTGGGTGGGTAGAAGGAAGGAGGGCCAGTGTGTAAATAATACGAAAACTTGGGAGGGACTCTATCTTTCCAATTGGAAGCTCTGTCCCAAATTTGGCTCGCCAGGAGTTTTTATGACTAATCTACCAGTGGGGTGAAATAAATAGCATCATTCATACCAGGAGTACGAACCAACCCTTGGGAGATATTTAGGAGGCTATGCCAGACCTTTCCTTCCGGAGGGAAAGCTTTACTACAAGAAAACAATTTGAACCAATTATTTTTACACTAAGTTGACAGTTAAGACAGAAAAAAAATGTATGAAGAGCCAAGAGATACTGCATATGGCCTGCAAGTCTTTCTGGAGAAATGAATCATGAAGATAAAGAGAAGCAGCTTATTTTTACAGTCACATTTCATATTTCTAGAAAAATAACTACAACATGGTTTCTAAACATAGGGAAATGAAACTTTTATGAACGTTACACAACACAAAATACACCACCTGTTGCAGTTACAAATATGTGCAAGTTGCTTTCAAGCCTTAAAACCAAAAACAGACCATAAAACTTATGGTTACCAAAACATTGTTCTAACTGAAATGTGCTAAAATGACAGGATGCTCAAACAGTCTTAAAATATCATTTTCTTTTGCCAAGTGTCTTGGTTTGAAAATGGCCCTGACCAATGTTGCTAGAGCTACAGGGCTGAGCACGGTTTAAACATACGGCCAGGCAACCCTGTGATTATGCTGGAGGTGCCAGCGATTCCAGCAAAGCCTTCCCATGCACTTCAAAGGCGCCTGTCTGCTGCAACAAAGGAGCTAAAACACGGTCAACAGGGGTGTCTAGGAAAACCTCAATGCAGTCATTGATTTTCCAGAAGTCCTTGTGGTTAGTCCTGTGAAGTTAGTAATTTCAGTTTAGTTACATTAAATCCAAGCTCCAAAGACATGTATCCATTATAGCCATTTATGGAGCAATCCTGTTTTGAGACTTACATGAACACACACTATAAAGTATAATGGCAGAGGAGATAAGAACATGCACTTTTTGCTTCTTGCAATTCAAGTCTTGTTTTGATCTCTGCATTTCTTCCTGTTGCCATCTGAGAAAACTACCGAGAAGTCTTTGCTCTGTAAATACTGGAACTGAGAGATACTGACTAACCATAATTTTCTTTAGGAAATTAATCTTGGATTTTCATGTAAACAGGCTAATACATTCTCACATTTTTTAAAGAAAAAAATGACTCAGCTTAACTATATATGACTTCTAAAAAAAACCATTTCATGATTCCAGAAAGAGAATGCAAAAATCAGATGAACAAGCATGGTTTTTTTATCTCATGCTAGATTTGTAAGAAAGGTTAATTTTTACATGAAAGTTACATCTACATAAAAATAGAATTCTGGAACAACGCATTATTGACAGTTACGTGGGAAGATAAATGCACTGTAAATGTCCTTTTCCAAGCAAGTTATTAAATATATTGACAGTACTGCATTTCGAAAACAATCATTTTAAAGAAATCAAATATTAATACAAGTGCAAAGACATCATAACTAATAAATCTTCCACTCAAAGAAATATGCATACAACCATTTTTCTAAGGCTTATTGACATAACTCTGCTATTAAACCCAATGGCAAACAGGTATGCTTTGTTCATGGAAAGCTTTTGTCCACGGAAGGAAAAACATCAGTAACCAATTGATAAATTTGGATTCCGCCGACACTTCTGTTAATTACTAGTGGCCTACAGAAGACCTTGTACTTTGATTACTGGTATTGGTACCTGTAAGTGCTGACTGAGTCTGAGTTACTACTATAAATAAAATGTGTAAAAATTAAACGTCTCGATGGAAATACAAATATTTTACTCATGGCTATTAATGACTTTAATCAAGCAGATCTCCTAATTAATTTTGCTAATTGTTCTTTCCTCCTGAGACATTAACTGGCTTGATGGATATTACTGGGACATATGCTGACACTAGCATCTGGTCAGAAACAGGGCCATCAGCAAACCCTGCCTGGTGTTTCTACAGACTGTGCCAGTGCTGTACACACTGACGCAGCCAACGCATTTATTTCAATACGATGTTTAGAGCACACGTCTGACTTCCATTTAGAGAAAAGGGGGATCCGCTTCGAAACACATGGCGCTCGGAGATGCTCATTCAGGGAGTGACTGGATGAGAGTGACTTGCTACTGAACTGGAAGACATCTACCTGAAAACCTCACAGATGCTAGTTGGGAGGACTTTTCCTGAGCAGCGGACTGTCTGCTGACTTATACGCCATTTAGAATATGCAGAATAACTTTACGCAGACACTACTCTTCTAAAGAAAGCAATTCCTTAACCTATCAGACCACTGTACTGGACCCAGTTAGTTAACAGACAATCAATGTATCAGAATTCAGTGCATGTATACAAATTTGATGAAAACTGCAAACTTTTAGACTGTTAATAACTACTCAGTGATGATCATTTTAAATTGCTGACAAATAAATGCACCGACACAATTTTGTTAAAAAACGAGTTACCCTCAAATGTCTTCTTAGATATTGTAGCATGCTGGATCTACATTTCAAAATTATTTTACTAGTGACTTCGTCTTCAAGTAGAGGCAAAACACTTTGTTCTCTCTGGTCCCCCTTAGCAGAGCCTGAACAACAGAGAGTCTCTTGTTCCTCACACAGAGGGATCTATAGTCACTCTACTGTTACTGATGAAGACACGAATATTCCTCTCCTGCAAGCGCACCAAGCACAGTGACCCCAGTGCAGTCAAATTAAGTTTGGCAACCAGCAACTGCAGGACCGAGCTCCCATCCCTGGACAAAGAGCCCTGGCTGCCTCTTCCCGGCCTTCTCCAGCACCGCATGACCCCCGCCCTCTGAAGTTTGAAGGAAGACTTGCAACAATGTATTTGTGTGACGCGGTCACGAGCATCCCAGGCAGTGTGTATATGTGTTTTAATTTTGTTTGTACCACTTATTCCTCTGTCCTCCATCTGAGTCCAGGGGGATCACGGCCATCACACCAAGCACTACCCAGCACGGACAGACTGACAGAACAGAGCCCTTTGAGAGAAGGCTTTACAGTGGAATAACGCCAGCACCAGTCACTGTACCCTGTGTTGTCACAGAGCCATGGACACTGTGGACTCAAATAACCCCGACACCACCAGCACCTTCTTGCCCAAGCGCATCTGCAGAGTACAAAGAACACAGGTCTGGAAGGAAGGGGTTTTCTAATCTTCCTTCCAGCTCCAAGCCGGCTCTGAACTTCAACATGAATGCACCCTATCGTAAGAGTCCCAAAGAGCATTACAGACTCCCTTGGTAACATGTCACTATCCGGAAAAGTCTAAAGTTGCACCTAAATTCCTTCCAGCACTGTTGCCTTTCGTTCTGTCTTGCCGGATACCAGAGCCCCCAGAGCCAGCATACTAATCTCATCAGTGTCTACGCATCGTGAAGGACCCCAAAGTTCGTATGCCCCCAATCTACCAACGCAGCACGTCAGGTGCATACATGCAGCAAGGGGACTGAATTTTTAGTCTTCTAAAACTAGCATCGCAGTCGCTCCTAGAGGAGAAACGGTGACTGCAGCGAGGACTAGGCTTCCTGGCCAACCTCTGAGCACGCAAAGCCTTCAAGTGAACAGCCCATTTGTTTTCAGGGGCTTGAGATTATAGGCGGCTAGTTTTCCTGGAGGAAACAAATAATAATAATAATGATGATGATGATGATAATAATAATAATAATGATAAAATAAAACTGCGGCGGTGGCAGCATCCTTATACAAACAAGACCTCTTTGGGCTTTAGCAAGTTTTAGCCTGGAGTCAAATTACACCCAAGTTACAACCACGGAAATTGGAATTTCAGTGGAAATGCTGACCCGACCTTCACGAAAGCAGTGAATTGCAGCCTCTGCTGCGCTGTTGCCGCTCGAGGCGCAGCGCTGGAAGTCCATGCCCACTCCCCCTCCGATTAATCACGGCGTGAAAATACGAGGAGAGAGGGCACGCTCAACACCAGCCCTTCCAGAGCCTGTTCTCCTGCTCCTCCTGAACGGTGATTCAAAACTCACCTGGAAATTACACGG
>PVKM010040414.1:0-13451 GCA_004027735.1 Carollia perspicillata
CAGGGCGGGGCAGGTCAGGGTTTGTGCTCTGGGGCCAGCCCCTAGCTTCTCTCAGGAAGGTCTTCTCAAGGGCTCTCCACCAACTTCACCCCACACCCCTTGCAAGGCTGCTTCCATTTCTGGGCAGTCCACTGAGTTGGCCTGCGCCTCCATCTGAGGTTGTTCCCGTCCCAGCCCTTCCCTCTCCTTCCCTGAGGCTCCACCTCAAATCCACCCCTCAAGGGCGCCTGCTCCTGCTAGAACCTGCCAGCCCATTGAGGACAAAGCGCTGTGGTTTCTTCTGGCCTTGGACAGACTTGGCTGGGCACAGAGTCCCTGGGCATGGTGCCCGGATCCCCTTGGGGCTTCCCTGAAGGACAGGACCCCTGGGAGTGGTGGCCACGGCAGCAGGAGCTAAAGTCCCCTCATGCCCTTACTGCCGCTCTCTGGGCTGTGGCCAAGCGCCAAGCTGAGACAATAATTCCCATAGCTGTGATAACATTGTTCATGGCAAACGTTCTTTTTAATGCCTCTGTGTGCCAGGCTCTGTGTTGCGCGCTGGGGAAACATGAAGAAATAAGACAGACACAGCCCTGCCCCCACAGATCTGTTGATCCTGGCCTGGGGCAGGCACGGCTGGGGAGTGTGGAGGGGACTCAGTACCTGGTGCACAGATAAAGAATTCGAGGAACGAGAGGCCGGTTATGCCCAGCAGCACAGATGCCCAGGGCTGTGGCGTGAGTAGGGCAGCCATTGGGGCAGAGTGAGGCATGACCTCGCTACCACACCGCCCCTTGGAGAGGGCGCCCAGGCCCTGTACCTGCCTGTACTGGCTTGGTGCCCCAGCATGTAAGGGATTCAGCAACGCAGCAGTCCCCTAGCCACAAGGCCATTAAGAGCAAAAGGAAGATTCTGAGGATGTCCTGGAGGAGGTATTGGAACAGGTTGGATGCACAGTCCCTAGCACTGAGCTTACAACACGGAGCCTGGGAAGGGCTCCATGGAATCCAGGAGTCCCGCCCAGCCCAGGCCTATCCGAAGTGGACCTCTGCTGTCCTCAAGTGCAGGTGTCACTGAGAACCTACTGTGGGGTCCTGACCCCTTTCACTCAGTTGGTTGGGCATCATCCCTCAAAGCGAAAGTTCCCTGGTTGAGTTCCCAGTCAGGGCACACGCCTGGGTTGCTCCTTTGGTTCTCCGGTCGGGGCATGTATGAGAGGCAACCGATTGAGGTGTTGCTCATCCTTTCTTTCTCCCTCTTTCTAAAAATAAATAAATAAAATCTTTTTTTTAAAGAGCCTACTGTGCGGGATGACCAGCGTGGACCCTGGAACTGCCCCAGAAACTGTACAAAATGGGCAAGTTCACGTACCAGATTCTTGAAGAGCGACTCCCTCCCCAGCCCACCCTATACAGTCAGTGACAGGGGGTGGTTGCCCCTCTCCCCAAGTCACTCAGTGACATACAAGTCCTAGGGACCCTGTGGCCGAAGGGCCTCTGAGAGACCACCCAGAGACCACCTCTCCAACTAGCCCTTCCACTGTGTCCATGTGGGCCCCAGAAACCTGTGCCGCTCACAGTGCTGGGTGCCCAATGGCTGACACGCTGCGGGGTATGGACCCCACACACACACACACCACTGCTGCACATACCCCTCCCATTTCTCTGCAAGCTCAACAGACAGCAGCACCCCAAAGAGTGCCCCCCCTCCTTGGACTGCCCTAGGTTTGTGCCCCGAGAGCAGCTGTTCTCCTTGGGAGTGCTAGTGACTTCCAGACACACCTCACCCCACAGCCTGTTAGGCTCCGGAGGACAGAGCCCTTACCGGAATTTGGCCAAGAGGGGACACAGGGTTGCCGAGAATGGCTAAATTAGGGACGTCCCCAGCGTCTGGAGACCAAACACTGCTGCCCTGCTGTAGCCAGGCCCACAGTGTCCAGAAGAGCTGGAGGGTGGTGGGTGGCGCCCTGGCCAAGCCAGGCACCTGCCAAGACTGTTCAAGTGAGTCCCTGGAGGCCGATGGTAGGGAGCAGGGAGAAGACCAGGAAGGGCCCCAGGTGAAGGGCTGCCCACAAGTCCACTCCCCTCGGGCACTTCACCCCCCTCCCGGGGGTGCAGCCGCTGCCCCAGTCAGCCCAGCTCCTTTCCCAGAAAGCCTGGGGAAACACGGCTCCTTGCAAAGGAGGAGGAGAGAGGACTGTGCTGGAGGTCTCGGTGTCGTGGGGAAGCAGGGACAAGTCAGGGGCCACCTCTTTCTTTCTGAGCCGTCCTGCTCTGTTCCCACCCCCATACTGGGCAGTGCGGGCTGTCACGCTGGGTCTGAGTGTCCCCAACCCAGGCCTGTCCAGGCGCAGGGCTCCCCAACAGTGTTCGCCGTGGGGAGGACTCGCCGCACCGAGAGACGGAGGCGCAGGTTTGTCTGCCAGAACTTTGAGGAGGTTTCTTTGCAAGGCGCGGCCCCATCCCCCATCTGGGCCGCCGCTGCCCCCCCCCGCCACCCCATCCCTCCCTGGGCTGGGCGCCGCCCCGAAGGAGCTACTTCAAAGGGCCCGTGCCCGAGCTTCCGCAGCCGGGCTCGGGTCCACGGGCCGCGCCGCGCCAGCCGCGGCAGGATCCCGGGCGTCGGGCCGTCCCGGCCCGGGGGTCTCCGAGAGCCCGGAGCGGGTGCGAGGCGGGAGGCGCCTGGGCTGAGGGGCGGGTCTTCAAAGCCCCCAGAAGTGGGAGGGTCGGGACCGCCGCGGGGCCAATCCGGGAGCGCGGGGATCGGGGGCGGGGGCCGGGCGGAGGGGGGTCCGGGACCGGGCGGGCCGGGGGCGGGGCGCAGCGTCCAGGCGGCGGCGGCGGCGGCGGCGGCGGCTCCTTAGTGTCCGGCTCTGGCTCCCGCTGCGGCTCCGGCCAGCGATGCCCCACTCCGTGACCCTGCGCGGCCCTTCCCCCTGGGGCTTCCGCCTCGTGGGAGGCCGGGACTTCAGCGCGCCCCTCACGATCTCACGGGTGAGTCCAGTAGCCACGGGACGGCGGGGAGGTGCTGGGTCGGTGACCCGGTCCTGGCGATCCACCCGGGACCCGTATCCCCGACGTTCCTGGGGCTCGAAGGCTAAGGGTTTACCTGGGTAATTCACAGAATGTAGAGGAGGCGTCCAGGCAGGCAGTGTCGCCTCAACCCCCTTTCCTGCCTCCCGCTGGGCCTGCCTGCCCTAACCCTTGGAGGAACACCCCAAGGGCTCACACACCAGCCTCCCAGTTGGCCTGATTGTGGGGGAGTCACTGCAGGCCAGGGAAGGACAACAGTCATGGGCCAGGGGGCTGGACAGATCTACAGAAGCTCAGAAACACAGCTCACACTGAACCCACCCTGAAGGTCTGGGACAGAATGATGGGGAGTTCCCTCCCCTTATCAAGGGTCAAGTCCAGAAGAGCTGGGTCCTCCCTGAATCTGGAAAGAGAAAGATCCATTCACTTGCCCAGTCTAGTTTTGTCAGTCTCTCATCAATGACCTCAGCTGACCTAAGGGGAAGGAACCAGGGGAAAGAGACACTTGACTGTAAGCTTGTGAGACCTCCTCCCACCAGGCCAGGGCCCAGGGTAGCCTCAGCCCAGTTCCTCAAGATCCCAGGACCATACACTGCCCCGGGCTCAGGACAGAGGAGGAAGGGAAGGGGGGAAAGGGGCAAAGCCCTGGGCCAAGGCTAATCTGAGGACAGAGAAGCAGAAGACAGGACTTGGGCCCTGTCAGAGGCAGTGCCCATTCTGGGGGAGATGGGATCCTGGCCCAGCCTTGGGGTCTCATAGTTTGCAGGGCCAGAACAGGGGACTCAGACTCGGCCCATGGGGGTCCCAGACTAGAGGAGAGAAGAGGATAAAACCCAGGCCCTGTCTGGAAGGAAGAGAGGAGAGGACCCGGGAACATCTGTGAGCCATTCCTTATTCCCCCGCACCTGCTTTGGCCTTTCGGGGGCCTGTGTCAGGATACCCGAAGACCAACTTCCCTCACCCTACTGCCATGTCTCACCATGGGGGCTGGACCAGGCTAGCTGGACTTTCAGACAACTGTCCAGTTCTAGGGAGGGGGGTGGTCAGCCGGGGGAGCGTGGGATCATGGAATCCTGTTTCTGGGGGCCAGGCTGACAGGCAGGCCCAGCTGTCCTGGGAGGCTTCCCACATCTGCCCTCACCCCACACTGCCAGGCCCCTGGGGCTGAGTGAGCAAGGCCCTCAGCACGTCCAGGGGCCTTTCATCTCCCATTTCCCTTAGGGAGCCCCGCTGGGGGTGTGCGTGTGAGCATCTGTGTCTGCCGGGTGTGTCGTCATGCTGTGTGTCTGCAGAGGCAGGCTGGTGAGGGCGCTAGGCCAGCCGGTGGGCCAGGCACCCTGGGCGTGAGGCCGCTGACAGGCTCAGCGGCGGCGGCTGACGGCCACAGGCGGCAGGGAGCAGAGACATCTGTTGCCCACGCGGCTGCCTGCCCACAGAGGAAAGGCCTCCGCACGTCACAGCGGCGGCGGCCTTGTTTGGAGCTGATAGTGATGCAGGCCCCTGGCCAGCAGGCAGACTGGGAGATGGTTTGCCTGGAAGTACTGCCCCACCTTGTCCCTCAAAGTCACACAGCAGCCGCTCAGGCCTGAGGAGCCAGGATGGCTGAGCCTGGGTTTGGGTGGGATCTGAGGGGATTTACGGGGCTGGGGAGGCACAGGCCCCGGCATGCCCAGCAGATACCTCAAGGGCAGGTCCTCAGGCTCTGAGGATGAGTGGGAGTCCCCACACGTTTGAGACTCAACCCTCCCATGCCTCCAGGGCCTCCCCTGCTCAGCAGGGATAGCCACACTCAGACAGGAAGGAGGCTGGCTGCCTGGCAGAGCTGGGACCTTGCAACCTCAGCCTACACGACCTCCAGTAAATTGTCCAGGGCTCCTTCCCCACACACTACAGTGATTGCTGGCTTTGGCGCATCCACAGCGTTCCAGGCCACACCCTGCAGGGTGTTGGTCCCAGCTCCCCAGCAACCAGTGCCTGGAATGAACACCACCTTGTGCTCAACGCCCCATGGAAGCTTTTTGCCCTGATGATCCCAGATCGTCCTCACAGCAGCTCTTAGAAGGGAGAATTCCCTCCGGCCTCACATCACAGATGGGGACACTGAGGCTCAGATAGGCTAAGGTGGTGTGCCCAGAGAAGCAGAGCAGGGACAGGAGTCCAGGCCCGTCAGGAGCTTGTTGGGACTGCATGGAATGACATGGCACTGACTCTCTGGCTCCTGGCCATCACAGCCTCTAGGCTGGGCGGGGTAGAGCAGGGGCTGGGGATGTCAAAGTGGCTACAGGTGAGGGGCTGGGTCATGCCCCAGCCTCCCAGCCGACTCACTGCTCCCCGCCCCCCTTCCTTCTGTCTGTTTATCCTGCACTCAGCAGCCAGAGGGATGAGCTTGAATTCAACTCTGTCCTGTGACTTCCCTGCCTAGAACCCTCCATGGTTCCCACCTACCAAGGAGAAATAGCAGCCTCTTACCTGGGCCTACAGAGCCCTCAGGTCTGGCCCCTGCTCCTTCGCTGACTTTATCTCTTCCACTCTCTCTCCCCTCGATAACAATGTTTCAGTCACAAGCCTGCTCTTACTCTCTCCCCCAGATAAGCTGTTATACATGATGACCCTTCTACCTGGGACACTCTCTCCTTCCCTCCCTTTTTGCAGAAAAGCACACAGGAGTTGTGAGCATAGGTCTTGGAGCTGGTTGGCCTGGATTGAAATCCTAACTCCCATTTATCAATTGAGGGTCCTTCTGCCCTTCTCTGGACCTCATTTATCTCACCTAGCAAATGGGCTGGCCTTCAGGGTTAATGAGACAATGCAAGGAAAGTCAGTCGGGAGAGTCACCATTTCCTGGCCTTGGGCCCTGTCTGACCAGGGCTCTCCAGGCTAGTGAAGCTGGCAGGAGTTTAGCCACCTCTGCTTTCGAGAACTTCCCCACCCACAGGAGCCTGAATGAACCCTTGTGCTGGCTGAGTCATCCTGCAGCTCTTGGCCCCCCCTGAGGAAGAGGACTCCTCTCCAGGGTGGGGCCTGGGGTGACCTGCCCCTCCCCCTAAGCCTCTCTGTCTTTGTCTGTAATTGGGGAGGACAATGCCTCTGCTCACCAGGGGCCTGAGAGGTTGCCATGAGCTAGTTAGGGGCACCAGCTAGTTACAGGCAAAGCGCTGAGCCCGGGCCGTGTCACAGAGCACGTATGTGTATCCATGAAGGAGAGGGGCCTGGGGCAGAGTCTGGAGGGGAGGGTGGGATGGAGCCCGATGGGCCCCTCCCCAGGGAGGACAGGCCTGTGCAGGTACCCAGGCCCTGTGAGTGAGCATAAATGGTGGCAGGTGGCTGTAGGTGTCATGCTCCAGACCATTCCTTGGGGCAGCCTATTGCAGGGCAGGTCAGCTCAGGCAGTGCCCACACCAGGACGACAGCCAAGCAGCTGCCGGCACCTCAGCTCTGTGTGCTCACTACTGGGCACTAGCTGAGCTGAACCTGGCTGGGTTTCCAGAAACTCCGACTGCCTGCCCGCCCCCCCAGCAGGAACAGGTGACTGGCAGCTGGACGCTGCCGGAGCGACTGGGTAAGAATGAGGGTGCCTAGTGGCCATTTCCAAAGGCTGTGCCAGGACTGTGGACAGGGCGAAGGGTTCCCTGGGCCGCCTCCTCAGGCCTCCCCATGAGCCCAGCCCCAGCCTCAAAGGGGCCCTCATCTGGGGACCAGCATTGTAAGAGGCTCCAGCTGTGGACACCACTCGACCCCCAGGGGTCAGTGGTGACCCTGGGGTGGCCTGCGTGCCTGTCCTGCAGAGGAAGTTGAGGGGAAGTTGTGACCCGGGAATGCAGGCTGGCAACTGGAAGTAGATGGCCCTGGACGTGCTGGGGAGGCGATGCCCCAGACCTAGGGTGGGGCGCTGACAATGCTAACAGGGCGGTACAGGGACTGTGCCAGGTACGGTGAGAGGCCAGAGCCAGGGCTCCCCTGGGAAACGGCCTCTCTGCCGAGACCGGAAGGGTGAGGAGGAGAAAGCTGGTAATGAGGATTTGGGGTCAAAGGAAAGAATGAATGTTGCAGGCAGAGAGAACAGCGTCTGCAGACTCGTGGCGGTGAGAGAGACCTGGTGCCTGTGCGTAGCCCCTGGACATTCAGATGGTTTAGATACAGTGTGCGTGGGTGGAGGTGACCGTGAGGTGAGGATGAGACAGGTAGGAAGCCAAGGTCACGAAGGGTTTGAATGTCAGTCGAGGGGCCACTACATGATCTGGCTGGGGGGGCACCGTCTATGCAGGGTATCTGTGACATGTCTGTGCTTTGTAAGTATCGAGGAGCACATGTATCCCCGCGTGTCCCTTGCCTATCCTTGGGCAGATACGCAGGCTGCGGCAGTAATATCGCCCTTGTCTGCCGCAAGGCCACATGGGAGCTCAGCCAGTCTCTTGGCCTGCCCACCCACCGGTCTTGTTGGCAGCAGGGCCACACTGACTCGTTTCCGGTGGTCGGAGGGGTCAAGAGCAAAGCCTGCAGCAAGGCCACACAGTGACCAGTGTCCAGCCATCTGGCCTGTCCACCCACAGGTCCATGCTGGCAGCAAGGCTGCACTGGCGGCCCTGTGCCCCGGAGACCTGATCCAGGCCATCAACGGCGAGAGCACGGAGCTCATGACGCACCTGGAGGCGCAGAACCGCATCAAGGGCTGCCACGACCACCTCACGCTCTCCGTGAGCAGGTACGGGCAGGGCCGGCAGGGCCAGGGCTGCTGGCATGAGGGGCGAATTGAGGGGAGGGTAAGTTATGGGTGGGCAGCAGGCTGAGTGAGCTGGGCCTCACAGCCTCGCTGCCTCAGCTGCCGGGCACCCCTGTCCTGAGGAGGAGTGCTTTCGTGGGGGCCTGGCAGGCACTGGGTATGGGCGGTGTCTTAAGAAGGGAAGAAGCCCCCTTTTAACTCAGGGCTGGACGTGTGGTGGGGACTTGGGGCAGTGGGTTGGCAGTCCCAAATCAGGGCTGAAATAAGACCTTGGGCAGCCTCTGGAGGGGTGACTTCAACCCCTTCCCCCCATGTGACCAGCTTGATGACCATTTCAAAGAAGCCTCTTATTCACTGAACCCTCAAAACCAACTGGATAAAGTAAAACCTAGTCTGGTCCTCAATCTGCAGATGGGACAACGGGGGCTCAGAACGACTAGAGGGGGCTTCGAGTCCCTCGGCCAGGGAGTTGGGAAGCAGATTTGGCCTCCCACGTTTGTCACTCCCAAAGGCTCCTCTGAGTCTGTGTCGCTGCGCAGCACTCCTGCCAGCCCCGTAGCTGCGGTGCCTCAGCTGTCTACCCTGTGGCCCAGGCCTCTGCCCTGGTGACATCTGGGTGCCATGGACTGTGTAATGTTACATGACCCATAGTGGGGGGGTGAGAGTGGGGAGTCACCACACCCCATGTGCGCCGGTCAAGGGTGGAAGGTCACTCGGGCTCTGGGTCTTCGTCCAGCTCTCACGGCAGTTGGCTGGGTCGTGGCTGAGTAGGATCTTTCCGCCCCCGTCTTGCTTGGATCCGGGGAAGTCAGACAGAAGTGCTGAGCTCTGTCACATTCACTGTTAACAGGGACTTTCCACAGCCCGCTCTGGACATGCGTGGGAGAAGCCTTCCCAAACCACAGCACCGCTAACCGTGCCTTAGAGACGGCCGGGAGGGGGTGACCCATCGGCCTGGAGCCATTACACATGGTGGGAAGGCTTCTGAAGTAGCCCCCTTTTGTGTCTGGCCCAGGTCAGTGTCCAGACTGGGGTCAGGGCCCCTGGCTGTGCTGTCCGTGCTAAGTGACTCCAGCTGTAATCCAGGCTGTGTGCACGCCACCTGACCCATAGTGCAGAGGCCCCAGCATGGGGACTGCAGCAGAGCTGGTCCTTCTCCAGGCTCTGGGACCTTAGCCTCCCCAGAGGACCTCTGTGGGCCTGGACTTCCTTCTCCACGAAGCAGGGTCACATCTGTCACCCGCTACCAGACTGAGGCACAGGCTGGCGGTGGAAACCTCAGCACTGCTCTGGCCACTAGTGGCCTCTGGAGCCGCCCCATTTGGCTGGGCTCCTGGGCCCTGACTCACCTCCAGCCTTGACTTTCCTGGCTGAATAAGGGAAGCCCTGGTGCTATTGGGGCTGGGGATGACGGGGGTGGGGGATGTTGGGGGGAGGCTCACAGAGGGCATGAGTCAGGAGGTTCCCAGAGGCAATGATGTCAGGGAAGGGTGGTGGGGTGAGGGCAGGGTGGAGGGCCCCCTTCCTTCCTTCCTTCCCTGGTCATTTGTTCCAAGCCCCGAGTGGATGGAGCCAGGGGTCCTCCGACCTGTTCCACTCTGGGCGTTTCAGCCCGACATGCTGCCTGGCCATGGAGCAGGTGCGACCACACTCTCTGCTACCACAGTTCCTGGCCCGGCTCTGCACGTGGGGACTGCTGTCCTCCAGCAAGTGATTTCATTTCAGAGCCCTTGGCCCTCTCAACTCCAAAACGGGGCTGTCTCGAGATCTGGGGACTGAGCGATGGTGATATACCAAGTCTGCTTGGTCAGGGCCAAAACCTGGGGTGTAGTCCCCCAGCCCTGCCCCCAGTGATCACACCTGGGGATCAAGAACAGGGGCCACATAGATCCTCCGGGTCAGCCTCTCTTCTCCTGGGAACCTTCTAACCTGCAAGGCCCCCGACTCTGTTCACTGTCCTGCCAGGACCTACGCTGCATGTGGGCCCCGGGGGGGCCCCCAACATGGGCTCCACTCAGCCTACTGCCCTCCCTGGCCTCCTGTGTACGGAGGAGGGCTTTTACCCTCCACAGGCTTTTCCAGAGGATGGGAAGTGAAGTAGAGGCCCAGACTCCCCGCCATGCCTATTTGTCTGGAACTCAATGCCAGGTGTCCGACAGCTCGAGCCAATCCACACTCTCTGGGCATGTCCCGTAGGGCCGGGACTGGGCCAGCGTCAGCTCCAGCTCTGGAGCCTCTGGTGGGGCCTCTGTGGCCCATTATGTGTGGTTCAGAGGCTTTTGCACAGCCCACCTTTGGCTGTTATTTTGCCTAACGAAGGCAGGTGGGGCCACCTGCATGGCCTGAACTGAAGGCCTGGCTGTGCAGTTGGACACACGAGTAAGCCCTTCGTTCTGATCTAATGCCCGGAGCCACCCTCGTGGCTCCAGGGACTTTGTGCCCTCTGACCTTCAGACCTCAGACCTCCACTTCTCTTCTGAGCAGAACATCGGGGAGGCAGGAGGCGGGTGACCACTGTGCTCCTGCCAGGTGTACTCTGGCATTCTCTGTGGGCAGAGGCCTTGTGAGAGCTGAGTTGGGGGGGGTCACCCGGCAGTCTGGCTGAGAGGCCTGGAGCCAGATGCCAGGAGTGCGGTGTTGCCCCAGGGGCAGCAGAGGCCCCTGCCGCAGACCCCCAGAAGGCTGCAGGGAGAGAGGAATGGGCGAAGGTGAGGAAGCGCAGAGTGGGTGTGGACTAGATGAGCAGGAAGTGTTACAAACCCCCTGCCGCGAGGGGGAGAGAGGTAGGGTTGAGCTGCTGGCCCCCTGGTGAGCGGTCAGGAAACCCCAGGAGGCCTTTGGGGGTGAGTGGGGACATTATTCCCCTTTGGTCTACGCAGCCTCCCTTCACACCCACCGGCCAGCCCCAAGTCCACGCACCGCCCCCGCACTGGCCTGCCTCCCCACAGGGCTACTGAGTGGCAGGCCTGGGCCCCAGCCTGTAGCCTCTCCGCCCCGCTTATGGCAGGTTTACGATGTTTTTCTCCCTCCTGAGTGGTGTTTGGCTTCTGGTTTCTATGGTGAAGCAGGAATTTCCTAATGGCCTGTTTCCCATCTGGGCAGGGCAGACATTGGTGATGACTCCGCCGGCATCAGCAGGAGGGAGGTGCGTCCCTCCGAGCCTCCTCCGTTCCGCCTACCCCAGAGCCCACAGATGAGAGGGGTGAAGGGATGGCAGATAGACATGAGGGGCCTGGCTCACCCTGCCAGGAGGGGGCCTCCTGCGGGCTGAGCTTATTTAGGTAGGCCACAGAGAGGGTAGAAGGCTGGAGAAGCTGTAGCTTCCTCTCTCGGAGTCAGGCCAGAGAGGGATGGAGCAGCTGGGACACACAGCCCCATCCCAGGCAGTTGGCAAATCTAGAGTCTCCTTGCCACAATGGCTACCATTTGGGCACAGGGGAAAGCACTGGGGTGATGTCCTTCTCTGTACAGAGGTTCCAGGCCTGGTCCTGGGTGTCTCAGCCCAGAACCCAGCCCCTCTGGGTCTTAGTTCCCGGGCACAGTAAGCAGAACTATCTGACCATCCTAATTCCTGCCACAGGCCTGAAGGCAGGAGCTGGCCCGGTACCCCAGAGGACAGCAAGGCTCAGGCACACAGGATCCGCATTGAGCCCGAGGCCCAGGTATGTAAAGGCTCAGAGCATGCCCAGGAAGAGGGGCCAGGCCTGGACCACAGGTTTAACTGCACTGGATGTCCTCACCAAGGCTCTCGGATGCCCAGGCTAGACTGAAGCAGAAGGCTTCTCTGGGCCATGCGCAGCCCCATCCCACATTCCCCAGGTGATGGGCACCTGCTGGGGGCTCTGTCTGTACTCCAGGCAGCCCTGGGCCTGGCACTAAGGTGTCTGTGGTGGGGAGGGACTGGGCCAGGCTTGGCTCAGGGCTGCCACCCACCCAGCTGGGTTTCACTCTGGTGCCCAGTGATGCCAGACCAGGAGGATGTCACTAGGCTGTGGAGTGACCTCAGGCAACGCGGTGCTCTTCTGGTTCATCCTAGCCTTAGGTACCCACCTGGCTGGAGCCACAGGGCTGACCTTAGAATGTCAGGCAGTTCCTTGCCCTGTCCAAGGCTAAAGTTTTCTCCTGGCCGTCCTGTGACTGCGCCTAGCAGACCTCAGGCTGGAGACCTACCTGCTCAGACACCTCTTCATGTATGACAAGGGTCTCAGCCATGGTCCTGTCCTCAAGGAGAGTGAGGGGATCCAGGCTGCCCCGTGGCCTCTTTTTGCCGTGGGCTTGCGGGGCAGCCGGTTGGCAAGACTGCGGTATTCAGAGCAGGCTCAACATCCCCATGTCACCTAGTTTGGGCAAGGTGGAGTTTGGGCTGGTGTGCGATGGAGCTAGAACTGTGAACCCCAGCACGTGGGGCCGTAGCCTGCTGGGCCTGCTGCGTCCACTCTTGCCATGGAGGCTTCACTGTCTCAGAGGAGAGGATCTGCTGTGGCCTGTCCCTCACCATCTATCCCAGTCCCCAACTTACTCTGACATTCGTTCCCTACCTTTCCCTTGCTGGTGAGGTCAGATGCTTATCACATGCCAGGGAGTACCTGTTCTGGAAGCGGGGAGACACTTACCGGTTCTGGGATGGCGGAAGCCAGGGGTCTAAGGAGTCCACATGACTCTATCAAGGGATCAGAGAGGGCTTCCTGGAGGAGGGGGTATCCAAGCCAAGACCCAAAGGAGGAAGATAATGCAGGAAAAAGCATGGAAAGAACACATGTGCTAGGAAGTATATACCAAGGCCCAAAGGTGAGTCTGTATACCATAGGTCAGAAGGAAGAAAGGTCCCAGGGGGTGGGAGGGGAAAGGCAAGAGGTGAGGTGATAGGGCAGGGTCACAAAGAGGTTCTTGGTTTGCACTATCCAGAACCTCAGCTGTTCTTGCAGAGATTCAGGGCCACACCTGTGTCTCAGAAGCTCGCTCTGGTAGTCCCATGAACCCAGGGCCTGTAGGAGCAGGGGGGAGGGCAATGCGGGGGACACATGACAAGTCAGCCACACCTAACTTGGGCCAGGCAGAGGGGAGCAGCGTAGCACAGGTCCCCTATGTGAGGCTCGTGCCAGGATGGGTAGGACAAGGGGGCCTCAGCTTGCTCTGTTTGGCCTCTAGGGGAGGCTCGGGGCCAGTGGGCCTGCGGGGTGGAGGGCTGCAGAGCAACTCCCCCTGCCCCCATGACCTCTTCTAGGACCAGGCTGCTGAGGCTGGAAGCAAAGGGATTTTCCACAAGCAACAGGGCTGCTGCCTGCCTTTGTACTTAAAAGGTCATTAGCTCCATGGGTGGCGAAAGAAACTCCCCCACCCAGCCCCTGCAAAGCTGTATCCAAAGTAACACAGACACAGGGCCCATTGTCCCACACTGTTCCCACCCTCCGCCTGCAGGGGGGAGGGGGTAGGCCCAGCTGGAACCAACGGAGCAGCAGAAAACCACAGTTGGCCCTAAGACCAGCACAGGATGCCCTGGTACCAACCCCACGTGGGGTGTGACAGGGCCAACGGGAGCTTCAGGCCAACCTTCCGCGTAGGGTTATGGGAGATGCTCCTCGCAGGCCTCACATGGGAACACAGGAGGCACTTGGCACGGTCTAGAGTGGAGAAAGGACGGGATAAGGAACGTTTTCCCGGGGGGGTGGGTTGGGGGGCATTTAAGCTGAGAACCAGGCGATGGGTTAAGGCTAGCCAGG
>PVKM010040415.1:0-13449 GCA_004027735.1 Carollia perspicillata
GTAGAAATAGTTAATTTGCTGACAACCTGTACACACTAATGACCACTACAACACCCATTTTCTCCAGCCGTAAAGCCTCCTTCATCACACTTTTTTGGTTTGCACTTCCCCTTGGTTTCTCCTCTGCTGTCTGACTATTCAACATACATATGTACATCCACTCGTCCACCCACCCACTCCTTCATTGCACAAGTATGTGCCAGGAACAAACAGAGTGAGAAGCTCTGGAGTCCATTTACCCATGTCCCTTAGGACCAGAGTCTCTCAGAGGTGGAAAGAGACCTAGGAAGCTTCTATGTACTAAGACTCTCAGTAGGCAAAAAAGAAACAACAGACTTATAACAGACTTATAATAACAGACTTATTAAAATGTACTTCGTTTTTGATAGCTACATTTTACATATGAATGCCTTTAACACACAATTGCAATGACAAAGGCAATGAGTTTATGTCTAGCTTTATTTGAAAGAAATGTCAAAATTTATGATGGCCTCTGTGATTGTGAGGCCCCATTCAAATGGCCCTCCTGGTCCTGCGTACACCCTTCTCCTCTTGCTTCTGGCACATTCCTATCTCATTGCCAAAGCAAAGTCACCAGGCTATCTGCCTATACGAGTGGTTCCATCTAATTCCCTCCTGCTTACAGCCTTGGGCATCTCCAGGGAAGTAAACCTCAGAAGGGCACAGGACCCTAGAGTTGGGCTTAAGGGTCTTAAATGCCCTGGGCTTCAGGGCTCCTATTAGTGGTATTTCACACTTCGTACAAATTCAAAAAATAAGATTTTTGCGGCTCAGATTTTTGTGGCTCACCCACAAATTACATAATATTGTCCTGGGGGAAATGCACCCTGATTGCAAATAACTAACCTAAAACTACAGATTTCTGGAACATGACTTACACACTTACGGCATTACATGAAACTGTACTCTTTCTCCATGTCCATGGTAACTGCATTCCTTATTTTTTTTCTTATATATTTGTCTTATATGGTTTTTTTCTATACAAGGCAAGAATCTTTTTTAAAAAATTTGACTTGCCCGCAAAAGCACTTGCCATCCATTTCTAACTTCATAAATCATGGAAAGTAGTAGACTTCCTTTTTGAGTTTATAATGGAAAATATTTCTGTGTAGGGCTGCACACACACAGCAACTATACATCTCATATTGATTATATGCTTATATTCCATTCTACAAAGCCAATCACACGTTTAGCATAGTACTATTTGCATTGAGATGCACCTTAGGTCAAAAAATAATAGTTTTATTTTCACTGCTACTCTGTGAATTATCACTCCTACAAGAAACATTCCCTTCACCATCAGCAAAATAAGATGCTCAACCTCCTCCACATTTATGGCACATAAGCAGAATAGGTCTCAACAGAATTGTATTGTTTTGTGGTAAATGCAATTTGAATAAAAACAGATTTAGTGAGTAGCCACTTAATCCAAACTGTGTGCTAGACCTGGAGGTAAAAAATAAATAAGATTTGGTCTTCAACTGAAAGGAACTCATGTCACGAGATTTAAAAAAAAAAAGAAATAAATCCAATGTACTCTTTTAAATTAATCACGACGAATTTTTAACTTGTGAAAAGCATCCATGTAGAGTGAAACAGAATACTACCTAGTATGTAAGCATACCAATGAAAGCATTATAAATATACATAATACTGGATAGTGGCTATTTAAATATCCACCATTGAATGAACAAATAATACATTTTGAAACTATGGAATATATAAATCCAGCAACGGTGGCATAGACATTATTACCCCTACTTTAAAAAAAAACTTAGGTGCTAGGGTCTTTACTTTTCTTTCTTTTATTTCCCCTCTTTGCTTCCTGTTGACCTCCCCATCCCCAGCGTATTCATGCTGCAAAGAACAGCATGCAGACTGCCATGCAAACATGAAGGAAACGGTTCTTAAAAAGTCTTATATCTTGATGCTCAATCACGAAACCATGAGGCTATCTATTCCTCTGTAAAAGATGCTGATATGTCTTTCAATTGTGATATCATCACATTCCTACTTCAACTTAATATAAAATAAATGCTTTCTTAGTGCAACTAAAATTATTCAATGAAAAAATTCTCTAAAGAGTCTTAGTATTTATTATGTCAAATGCTTTTATTCATCTTCTTTATAAATTCCCTAAAATTTCATAGCTGTATAGGTTTCTCACTAAGAGAGAAAGAAATACCCCGTTGTAGTAACCATTTTTTAAAATGTTTTAAGACATGGGAAAGTTATACTGCCATCTTGTGGTTAAAAGTTCATTGACAGGAGCAAGGACCTGGTATTTCGCATTAATTCCAAAATACAATATGTAGTATATTAATCTTTTTTTTTAAATACTGTTTGGAACTTTTGTTTAATAAAAATATATTCTTTAAATCTCACTCACTGTCTTATGTTAAAGCCCTCTAGATTAAAATGAGAGGTAGAATTATGAGTGGCTGCCTCAGACAACTGTAAAAAGAACTATACATTTGGCACTCTAGAGCCTTCTCACAGAAGCTTATAATTTACTATAAGTGCAACATACACTTCAACACTGAAAATTTATAGAGGCAAAATTACATAATCTAGGAGTTTCATCTCACAAGGTGATCTCCAAGACCTACAAGTAATTAATATGACATTTGTGGTAAGCTTATCAAAAATTTTGGTTTGATCCAGGACTCTACTTTAATTACAAAAGCAAGATCACCACGGAGAAAATAAATTTCATAGCAACATGGTTTCTTCCATTTCTCTTACTTAGATACATAAACTTATTTTCTATATATAAATACGAATCACGATTATGAAAAAATCAGTTGCAAAAGTACAGTCCTCTATATTTTCCAAATGTATAATCTTCCATGATCTATGCAAGGTAGCTGTTCCAAATGTTTTACAATGATGGAATCTATTTAAAGGTTAACACATTTCTACATATGCCTGCAGAAAGCCTTTTTTTTCCTCTCTCGCTTTTTAGCAAATCACCAAAATTATAGGAAGACAGCGCCATCTATGGGTCTGCGCAAGTACTGAATGGTGTTCGTAGATTCGGATATGATTGCCCAGTTTTTACACTAGCCAAGCAAATGTACTGCCCTAGGAAAAAACTACAAAATAACACTGCTCGTTCTTCAATCTCTGAAGAAGTATCTGTAATTTATTTCAAAATGTATTTAGGCCCTGGCCAGGTAACTCAGTTGGTTAGAATATCATCCCAATTCTCCAAGGTTGCAGGTTCAATCCCTGGTCAGGGCACACAAAAGAATCAACAAATGAATACATAAGTAAATTGAACAACAAATCAATGTTTTTCTCTCTCTCTCTCTCTCCCTCTCTCTCCCTCTCTCTCTCTGTCTCTCTCTCTCCTCCCTTGCTCCCTCCCCCACCTTTTACACTCTAAAATCAATAAATAAGGTTTTTTAAAAATCAAAGTGTTTTAATCTACCTCTATAATTATTCACCAGAATAATAATGACAATAATAACAACAACAGCCACAGCAACAATAATAAAAACTAATGTTTCCCATAATTGTATTTCTCTGATTTTGGTACACCTGATGACCCATAAATATTGATAACTTTTCAAAAATTTAGCATAAAGACATGTCTCTTCTCTCCTTCAATCTCTCTGTAAAACTTGGCCACAGTTCTATTTTAGGTGTCATTCAATTCTACTGAAATATATATTTTAGTATTCTTTCTCCAAAGTTATATCTCCCTCCTACAAGAGTCCATTCTAGCTTTTACAAACATTCAACTAAACTCACCCTTGCATCTAACCTAAAACTACAAGATTCATATAAACAAAAAGGCTCAAGACACCTATTTTATGCAACTTAAATTCCCTTGTTTTTCACAGACAGGTTTGTCCACTTCGATTTGGAATTGTTCTCACTCCAGCGCGTCATTCTGGTATCTTGCCTAGTTACATAAGGATTCAATTACCAATTACCTGAGGACTGAGACTCAGTTCATTCCTAATCAATTGCCTGCAGGAGTTGGCAGCAAAGGGGGAGTGCATCTATGCTGACAGACCCCCTGATGGGTAACATGGAGAATTTCACGCTTGTGCCAGGTCTGGCGTTTAAAGATCTGGCTAAAACAAGAAAGGTCCTGTCTCATCGAGGGCAGACCCAGTTTGCCCGTCAATACTCGAGTTCCAGAGCACCTGCAATACTCAACCCAACCAGAAAGACAAGAGGCCTTCTGAAGGTGATACTCGGCCTGTGGCTGCCAACCTGGTTTCTCTTTCTGGGCACTATGAGGCAGGACAGGGCAGTGCGCAGGAGTACAAGCTTTCAAAGCAAAGAGAAGGTTTTAAGCCCCTGCTCTGTCACTGGCCTGGAGCAAGTTATTTAATTTTTCTGAGCTTCAGTTTCCTCATCCTCAAGAAATTACAACTTAATATCAATGATTTAAGCAAAGTAGGGTGCTCTCACCATAGTAATTATTCAATAAATGTCAGTACTGAAGAGTTATTTTACAGTGTCCCATTTGTCTTATAAAAATCAATGACTAGATAGGGTCAATGTAGGGTCCACCTAACCCAAACAAACCCCCAGAGAAATTCACGTGTAACTTCTTAAGCTAACAAAAAGAATGCACGAGAAAGGCTGAACTCAAAATAAGGATGAGTACAACTATATAAAAAGACAAGATGGTATTTGAGGGTCTAATATCAGTTTTAACATTTATCTCTGAAAAATTTTTGAAAGTTGTTAGAGTCCATGTGACTCTTGATTGCATATTAAGTTATTGTGTAAGTCAGAAACTTGTCTGCGGGGCACAGAAGGTTATCTGAAAACGGAGAACGCTGAAGCCAGAGAGCAGATGGGCTTGTTCTGGGAGATAACAGAGGGCGTAGGGCAGAACACTTTGGAACACTGCAGAACGTAATTTTTTAAATTTATTTTTCAGTTACAGTTTACATGCAATATTGTGTTAGCTTCAGGTGTACAGCCCACTGATTAGACACTTATATACCTTAAGAAGCTTTCACTTCAATAAAAGTGACGCCCATCTGACACCATATATAGTTACTACAGTGTTCCACCCCATTCCCTAGGCTGTACTGGACATCCCCAAGACCATTCTGTAAATGCCAGCTTGCACTTGTTTTCCTTCTTCACCCATCCTCCCAAACCCTCTCCTATTTGGCAACCATCAAAAATATTCTCTGTATATATGAGTCTGTTTCTAGTTTGTTTGTTCATTTATCTTGTTTTTTTAGATTCCACGTTGAAGTGAAATCTTACGGCGTTTGTCATTCTCTGTCTGACTGAGTGCACTCAGCACAATCCATATTGTTCTGGATGGCAAGGCTTCCTTCTTTCAATGGCTGAATCATGTTCCATTATATATGTGCCCCGCTTTTTCTTTGTTCATTCGTCTGTTGATGGACACTTAAGTTGCTCCCATGTCTTAGCTATTGGAAATAATGCTGCAATGAACGTATGGATGTATAGGTCTTTTCAATGTAGTATTTTGGGGGTTTTTCTGATAAATCAAGAAGCAGAATTTCTGGGTCCTTCTTTGCTTATTGTTATAGCCTTTGTCTGATATAAGTATTTCCTCCCAGCATTTTTGTCTATTTGTTTCCATCTTCATGAAATATCATTTTCTGTCTTTTCATTTTTAGTCTGTGTATGTCTTTTGACCTGAAGTGAATCTCTTATAGACAGCAAGGCAGGTGGAACTGGGTCTCAGAAAATCACCAGGGTGGGGCTAACAGCATTAAGTTGATGGAGACTCAGATGTGGCCTGGCCTGTACCTGCAGAGGGACAACTCAGAAAAGGAGCAGTGGCCTCTGTTCACACTTCCGTCTGGGAGAAAGCTGCCCCTCCAGCCCTCACCATAAAGCCAGACAATTCAGTTCCTACCCAGATATATCTGGTTCCTTTCAGATGCTGCCCCAGTGCTGGAGCTCAAAGGGACTGAGTCCAAGTAAGTCCATGTGTGGGCACTTTAAGAGGAACGCCTGGGACTCCAGAAGCGCTCTGTCTCAGCCACAATCTCCGCTGATTTTCACAGCCAGAAGTTATGCGGGCTTCTTTTCCCAACACTGGAGTCCTGGCTGGTGGTGAGGGGTGGGGGTGGCTGTTGAGGCTAGGGCCCTTGCTCTTCAGAGACAACCCCTGCAGCCAAGATATCCCTCCCAACTTTTAACCACCACATGTGCATGTGGGGCCAGGCAGACCCTGGTCCTCGCCTCTCCTACAACTGTGCGTGTAGCTTATTCTTTAATACTATAGTTAAAAGACTTCCATTCCTCCAGAATTCAGACACTTCTGAACAGCTATTCTGTAGTTTAGTTGTAATTTGGATGTGGTTGTGTTTCTGAGTACTACATTTACCTACACTGACGAATTGACCAGAAGCAGAACATCAATTTTTAAGGAAAGGGAAAAGAAGGACAATAAAAAAGTGGTGAGAGTCCTGGCTGGGTGGTTCAGTTGGTTGGAGCACTGTCCGATACACCAAAAGGTTGAAGGTTCTGTTCCCGGTCTGTGCACATACCTAGGTTGTGGACTTGATCCTGGTTAAGGTGCTAAGGGAGGTAGCCAATTGATGTTTCTCTTCCTCTCTCTCTCTTCCTCTCTCTCTAAAATCAATAAGCCTCTCCTCAGTGAGGAGTTTTTAAAGTGTTGAGATATGAAGAAAGGGGTAAGAATCAATAGCACAGACAATTTTAAAGAGAAAAATTGGTCAGAGATGTGACATTCAAGAAATACTTGGTAAAATTAGGAATGAGAATCAGCAGTTAACAGTTTCAGCAGAAAGGTCAAGTCAGATATGCCAACTATAGCAGGTTGAAAACGGAGTGAGAAACTTTTCACAAAGTTTTACTACATTGAAATGAGAACAAATACAAGGCTGTATCTAGACATATGTGACATGAATTTGAGAAACACAGTATGAAGAGAAAAACACAACTGAATGCCTGTTGTGGGTTCAGTTGTGTCCCCCCAAAATACATGTTCAAGTCCTAACCTCTGGGAGCTGAGAATGGGACCTTATTTGGAAATGGTGTCTTTACCGAAGTCGTCGGGTAAGATGAGGTGGTACTGGGTTACCGTGGGCCCTGATCCAATGAGCGGTGTCCTCCCAAGGAGAGGACAGTTTGGGCACAGAGACAGAGACAAACGGGGAAAGCCAAGGGACAACAGCCGAAGAACACGAGTATTGTTGACGACTGCCAGAAGTGAGAAGGGAGGCTGGAACAGATCCTCTCTCGGGGCCTCCAGAAGGAACCAGCCCTGCCCGCGCCTTGACTTCAGACTTGTAGTCTCCAGAACTGTGACACAGTCAAGTCCTGTCCAGTTAGTGGAACGAACAGCCCTCACACACTAATGCAAGAACTGTGAATAACAATCAAAAGCCACAGAGCTGCCCTGGCCAGGTGGCTCTGTTGGTTGGAGCATCGTCCTGTACACCAAAATGCTGTGGGTTCAGTCTCCAGTCAGGGTGCGTCCAGGAGGCAACCAACCAATGTCTCTGTCTCACATCGATGTTTCTCTTTCTCACCCTCTCCCTCCCTTCCTCTGTCCCTCCCTCCCTTTCTCTGTCTTTCAAATCTAACACATATCCCCAGGTGAGGAATAGATGAATGAATAAATGATACAGACTGAACATAATACTCACAGTGAGCATAAACCATGATCACATCTAAGTATGGAAATAATTTATACAAACATAATAATTTAAAAGGAAAAGATGACAGGTAAGAAAAATCTGTTAAAATCGAGAATAACTAAGAATCTTGCAGAAGACCCTTAATGTGGTTTCAGCCATTGCCATTTTAAGCTACCACCTACTTTAATCAGAATGATGAAATAATTTGTTCATCTCTTTTAAGTTGGGGGTGCTGGAATGAAAAATGATACACAAATTTTTTAAAAATTATCATGGGCCTCTCTCAGAAGATGGAAGAGATTTTAGACCTGAGAGTAATTTTTTTTCACTTAGATTGCAATGAAAGAAAATATCGTATTGTTGCAGGTATCAGTTGTCTGGTGATGGAAACCCTAAGAATAATATTCTGTGACTTGCGCTTCTGATATTTATTCATTAACAGAGTCAAGAAATCTTTCTGAGTACCCACTGTGGTGTACCTAAAACGCCAGGTTCTTATTGCTCAGAGATGTCAGAGTCAGGAATGGCGGGGGGAAGGTTTACAGGGGGAGGAAAGCAGAAAGGGCTGCTTTAACGAGGTGTTCCTCAGAGGCTGTGTAGACGTTGTTTTACGTCAACCGAATCATGTGCATATATACTATACTTATACTTTTTAAATGTCTTTCAGCTAAGGACAGTAAAATGACAAATTCTTTGAAATGTGGTTATGAAATTCATATTTTAACTGTTCTTAAATCCATGTTCTTGAGATCTAGGTTTTTCCCTAAGAGAGACAAGACTACATTTTAATTAAAACACATCCCTTAAAGGTATTTTATAATTAATTTGAGCAGTAGAGTTGCTTCCTCCTATATGGTAGAAATAAGGGGAATTTTTCCTCCCTAATTACCCAGATAATGGGTTCCAGCCTCTCTTTGATGTGTCATAAAGGCTCACCTGTTTCTACAACCTGCTATTTATTATCAAACAATTGCAGTTTCCCAAATCCTGAATTTCCAAAGGTGCCATTTATCCAAATCACATGTGTGTCCCCTTTGCACCCATTCTGAAAAAGAATTCTCCTTGATCAAAATTTTAACCTTGATTACCCCCCGGTGCATCACCTTTTTTATTACCTAGTGCAAATTAAAATCCAGAGGGCTACTAGTACACATACTGCCTGTTAAGGCATTTCTTTTAACTGCATTTTAACTAGGGCCATAATAGGTATAAATCTTGTGAATAAGAAGATCTATAAGATCAGGGGTTTAAAACATGAGATTTAAAATTACTCCATACCTTTTCAGTAACCTTTTTACATCGAAAGCCTGGGACGCTGTCCCATCGGTGCCATGGACATTTCACATGCACTCTCAATAGCTCATCTCCCCAGAGCCTGTCCATGCATCACAAGTTTCCCTTCCCTCTAAACGGTCTTTCCTTTCACTTTCTCATTTGGCCCCTTTGAAAGTGATTAATGAGATAAACTGCACAAAGACTTGAAACCGTGTCTAATGCAAAAGTGGGAAACTTGTTTCCATAATACTTTGAACAATTTGACTAAAACTTCTCCGTGCAGTGACTGAAGATGCCTGCGGGTGTGTGCCCGCAGGATACGGGGAGTAGCGTAGGGCTGGAGAAGTAAGTCAGCGTCCTGCCAGCCTGGTGATCGTGTAAGTAATATATGAAAGAGGAAAGTTCTAGGAAAGATTGAGTGGAACTTACGGACTTTGAGGAATATGAGTATAAGATTCTGAGGAGGATCCTAGAAATGCCACTGTGGAAGGGATTCCGTGTGAACAGGGCCAAGGCATGCCTTCAGAGAGGCAACCCCTGACAACCCCTGGTAAGAATGGGGTCTCTCAGGAGTCCAAGAGGACTTCATCAGAGACCCTGGGAGATTCTGAAGTTGGGGTGAAAAGCCCTATGAGAACCTATGAGAGAAAACTATCTGAGTGGGCCTAAAAAGTTCCCACATGACATTAGATGAGAATCCCATGAACTCTGGAACCACATGGAAGAGCCCCAACTAGTCTTTAGGGAGCACGACCAGGTCTCAGGTGGAGCCATTCTCCTGGCTCCAAGGAAGAGATGTGGATAAAAGAGAAACCTTCTAGAGCTCTGCGTAACGATGTGGCATCGGGGGTGTCGAGGCCCAGGGACCTTGGGAGCACTAGCAAGTTTGGGGAAACTCAGTCAGTGCTGCTGACAGGTTGGCTGCCAATCCATTTGGTGCTTCGGTGAGAAACAGAAAAAGGTGTCCATTCTCCCCCGGGTGGAGGCATCTCGGCTCCGGAGTATACAAATGATGGATCAGAGCACAGGCTAGATTTCAGTCCCCACTGGCTCCAGTGACCAGAGTCCTTTTGCAGGCAACTCTGTGCCCAAGTGCACCTAGAGGCCCTGGGTGAGCTGAGGGTTTTCTTTTGGCTAAAAGCTAATTGGTGCCCACACACATGAAACTATTTGAAAAGCTCAAGATACTATAGCAGAAAGACTATAAGGATTATATTTGTAGATAAATGTTCTTCTAAGGGATGTAAAATAATAAGACATAGATAATAAGGGATAGCATACTTGACTTGATCTCTCCAATAAATGTCTGTCAATAGGAATAATATTTTCCTCGTCCCTTCCCTATTCTGATGTTTTGTAGAAATGGTTACATGCTTGTGCAGGCATAGGCAAGTTAATTAGACCCTCGTACATCAGTTTCTTCATCCTGAAGTTGTGATAAGGATTGAAAATGTTAATATATATAAAGCTTAGAACTGGGGCTGGCATTTAGTATTGATTCAATAAATGCTGGCCATTTTCATTATTTGTACCAGTCACATGTTAACGAGAATGGTAAAGCTGGATAGGGCTGTAGAGGCCATCTGGGAAACATTTATGGAGAAGATAGTTTTTCAAGCTAAGCTTTGGAAAATGGATAGGATTTCAATTGGTAGAGAAAACAAGGGGAAGACATCCCAGGCATTGGGGATAAAGGTGGAGAGGTACAGGCAACATTCAACTATGGTTAGCAGATTTATTTAGCAGAAACCAAATGGAATGCATAGGAGAGGGGTAGAAAATAAATCTGAAAGCTAAATTGAGGGCACGTAATAAAGCATACAGAATTCATTCTCCTCTCTCTGGTCAGCAATAAAAAACAAGAAATTTAACTTGCAACCCTCTGATCTGGCTCCCACTCGATGGGCTCTCTTTTCTCAAAGGTCAAGTGCAATGCTTCTAATACTTGGAAGTACAAACCAATGACTTGGATACCTTCCTAAAATGCAGATTCTGATACAGTAGATCTGGAGTGAGGCCTGAGAGCCTACATTTTTAACAAGCTTCCAGGTGCTGCCATGCCCCTGCTGCTTACCCCTGGACCACACTGATACCCAGGGTCTAATCCAATGGCCTCTTCTCCCTTTCATCCTTAATTCCCTCTACAGCATTAGACTTTAGTGATCTTCCTGAAGCCCTTGTCATTGGCTTCTATTCTCTCACCTGAATCTTATGCTACTACTTGAAGCTGAAAACGCAGACCAGAAGCATGTGAAACTCCAATACCTACTGACTCGTCTTGAGCACAGCTTTCATCACATAACACAAAGTTGCCATTGGTTATAATATCTAAGTATAATAGTTAGCTATAAACTCAAGGTCAGTCTTTAGATGTGTTATTGTCCAAGCAACTGTCAGTGCATTAATCTCTTTTATTTTTTAATACAAATATTACAAACCATCTTTCAATAAAAGACAGGCTTGTGTAATTATAAGAGACACGTATTGCCCATCCCATGATGTGTGTAGCTTCTCTGGAGAAAACCTCCCCTGAGTTTCCATCCCACCCCTGCCCTAACATCCACATGGGCATTGGCTATAATTGGTGAAGAGGTGGGTCCCTGCCCAATACTGGGTTATTTTGAGTCTTTCCTCAGATTTTACACTAGAACTGAAAAAAGCATGTCAGTTCCTTCTTGCTCTCTCTCTACAGAACAGAAATCAAGAAGTATGTAAGTACAGGAGCTATTGGGGAACACCTGCCCTGTGGACTCCAGAGCAGACAGCAGCAGAAAGATGACCGATGAAGTCACCAGAAGAGCATAAGGAAATAGCTCCGCAGTGTGGCACCTGACGACCTTGCACATTTCCACATAGACCACCTGGGCAAGGCTTACCCACAATCTGACCCAACTCTTGGCAGGTGTCCTGTGATTTCTTCTAGCCTAAGGGAAGATTAGCAGCCTGCTGAGGAGCTTCTAAGAAGCTGTTTCTCGCATTACCTTGTGGAAGGCTTTCACAAGGTCATTTCTCATCAATCTCCCTAGTTTCCCTTGAGCACAAGATTTTCCACCTCACTTCTACTTAGGGTAAAGCTGCAGACTTCAGTGAAGTCTGTAAAACTGCTTGGCTGTAGTTCTGAGAGACCAATAGCAGAAGGACCTAGTGCTCATACCATTTACCATCTGGTCTGCTCCATTTGGTGTTACCTGTAGAACAAGGGACACAGGGAACTGACACCATAATTACTTGCTTTTGTTTTCTGCATAAATAATTAACTGTCTGAATCCATTTGGACATATTTATTCCTTACCAGGCAAACTTATGAAAGCAACACTAACACCTGTAGTAATATTACTTATGGCCCTGTTTTTAGCCACCACCTTGCTGCTTTGGGAATGCTTAGCTATCTGACAAGGAGAAAAAGGAAGACATGGCAAGAGTTCACTTCCTGAGTGAAGCGAGTTCACTTCCTCAGTGTCCCTGCTCCTGGTTCCAACCTGTTCCAGGAATGCATCCCAGACCCTGAATTCCATGGCATACCCTAGTATTTCTCTAATAAACCTCCCTAGTTACTTTTTCTTAAGAAATCCAGAATGCATTTTTATCCTTTGCCATCAAAAGATTATATAATACACACACATACACACAGAGGTGTTGCATTTGATGACAGTTTCAGTCAGAACTTCGGTGCTAGAGATTCACATGCATTTTTTATAGTTATTAAAACTCTAACTCTTGTATGTTAATTTGTTTTTGGCCCTTGACCTAGTATATGTAATATGATTAGCCTGAACTTATTAAAGTCTAATAAATAAAAATTTTTATGAGAAATGTTATTGGCCAAGTGGAAGAAAACTTGACTCTCTTTCACTGTGATGAAAGAGTAAATTACTTTCATCATTTATCCATAATTATAGTACTAAATGTATACATCAACTATGCTGTTTAATTTATCTTATAAATGTACTAATTTTCATTTATATTACTTACAATTTTAAGAACATGGTAGAATCACATGTTATATTTGTGCCAAATAGTTATCATCCAACAAAACAATGTAAGTAGGATTAGAGTTTTATCTACCACTAACATCCTTTGAGTTTAGCTGTGTCTAATACATGGTATGATCATCTAAGCCAATGTACCAGTAACTGTGAACAGTTTGGGATGTTCACCAATTAACTTCACTTTCCTATTGGGCCAGTGGAATTCTCTTGGATCAGAGTTACGGACTCTGAATCAAGTGAGTCAGGGACAGCTGAAGAGTCTTGAACATTGTGGAATCTGACCAAAATGGTGAATAAGTTGATGCAGATTCATCATCCCTACAGGGAAACAACTGAAAAAGTAGACAGTGGAGACAGACACTGACATCATAACAATGAATAGACATAGCATAATTACATATAATAAACTCATGCCTTGATTTCCATATTAATAAAATATCATCTTCGGGAAAGTGTACAGACCGTAAGTGATACATCTGGCTGCTTGCAGTACCCCTAAGATGTAAGTAGTTCATGACATGATGAAAACTGGTCATAATTTG
>PVKM010040416.1:0-13444 GCA_004027735.1 Carollia perspicillata
TACTCTAGGGAAAATTGATGATACACACTTTCCTCACTTATTCATAGCCTTACCACTTATATACTTTCCAGGTAGTTTGGATTGCAATAAAAGTGCATTTGTAAGTTCTCTACTTTCAGAAAAGAAAAAAAGAGACAACCACTCAGAATTTCCAAGTTCTTTACAATTTTTTTCCCTTATACTGACTTCTTATAGGTCACTTCTGCATATTTGAATATGGTATCTCTTCTGATTTCAAGATATTACATGCTTGATTTCAGTAGGGATAGATTAATTATTTAAAATTGGAATTACAATAGAAAATCCTGAACTTCTTTTACTATATCAAAACTATTGATTGCCTAGTAATTATATATTCTAGTCTGTCTTTCATATTTATTTATAGGTGAAACAATTATCCATTTTTTCCACTTGACTGTAGTTCATTTTTATATACTGAAAACAAAGGTGAAATACCACTACTTAAAAATAAGAATATATTTTATAAGGTTATCAAAGACACATACTTTATATATACACAATTAAATAAGTTGTTTTAAATGTTTTTTTCTACAGTATTTATCACATGGGGGGTGCTTGCATAAACAATTCATTCCCACTGGGAGTTAATTTGATCTATGCATAGCAGTTCCTCCTAGAGAAGAATGGAGTTCTCTTGCATATGCTCTGTCAGTTTTACCTGGTGAGGAAAGACTAATGATGTTAGATCATTTTTCGGTGGGATAGAATGAACTAAATTTGCATCAAGGGAGAAATGATTTCTTAGCCATGGACACGTACATTGATCAGATTGTCTGTGAGTAGTTTATTCTATGTATTTATATATTTTCTTCCCATCTTACTGTCAACTATTATTATACTACATTTATCATCTGAGAATTAAAGTGAGAAAGCAAGTTGCCAAAACTGCTTGCAATGAGTTAAAGTTTGCCCACTAAATTTTCCAGCTGCTTCTCTAACAAGAGTCCAGGAGGAAGTCTCAAACTCTACTTCTAAAACACAAAACACTATCTGAATTTCCCCCCAAAATTGGTTTGCTGAATTGTTGGTATTGTATGTGAATGAGGATCAGTGTCAGAATAATTCTCCAAATTTGACTGATAATACCCAACTATCATTTAGATATTTTTTTTATTGAATTTATTGGGTTGACAACTTACTGGTTAACAAAATTACATAGGTTTCAAGTATACAGTTCTAGAATACGTGATCTGTGTATTGTATAGATGATGTTTACTACTCCCAAGTGAGGTCTCCTTCCTTCACTGCTTATCCTTCCTTTGCCCTCCCCCACCGTCCTTCAACCTCCCTTTTCTGGCAGTCACAAAGCTGTTGTCCATGCCCAGGAACTTTTTTTTCTTTTTTTCTTTTTTGCTCAAGACTTTCTAACAAGAATAGAGAATACAACACACTCTATCAGAATCAGCAAAAAGGATGATATCAACACAAATATTTACAGATACGGCACATAATATATTGAACAAATAAATGATACTTAAGCATCTTTGGTGGTAAATACTGACTTAGATGTTGTATTTTACAGAAATATAGTATGCAGTGTTTTTTGTGGGCAGTAATAAATGTTTACTATACATCCAAGGTCCCTTGGGCTGTAAAGATAGTACTTGTATTGCTTTGAATGTATACCTTAGCATTTATCCCTTGCTAAACAACACTCCATCAGCATCTCCTGAAGTGTGGGCCACATAAATATGATGTTATGGGATTTTCTGTGGGAAAAAATGAAGAGAAATACATGTAAGAAATGTTATATACTTTATTCCCTGCTTAGAGATTCACCAGACACAATATAAATGCACCAAACTAGGGGAATGGTTCAATTAATTTTTATCCATCTAGAGGCTAGAGTATTTTAGAGCCCAGTACCTCTACCCTGATTTATACCACCATTATGTTTTACATGGATTCCTCTTAATTTAGCTCTTTGCCTTTCTTTTTTAGGTCCCCAGAATCCTTCTCTATCCCAAATGCAGACTCCAAAATCAAATCTGACCCTAATATTTCTTAATTCTTCAAAGGCCCCCCATGCATTAGTTAAAACATCGAAATTCCTTAACATTCTGTACAATAACATTATTACCTATTCAACTTTGTTCTCACCCATCTTTACTTTTAACTCTTCATTCTGACCAAATGTGCGTTTACATCCCATACTCTCTATGACATGTTAAGAAAGGATTTCAGACATTGTTTCCTCATTGCCATCTTTCTTTTTATTTAATACTGCCTTCTTATACTGTAGCCCTTAATTTAAATGATATTTAATCTTCAAAACCTTCTTTGACATCCCTCCTTAACATGTCGCTCTGGGTTTTATTTCCTTCCAACATGTTGCATAGCCCACTGCACCTGAATATGAGAGCACTTAATTGATTGTATGTAAGCATCTGCTTCTTCAAATTGGCTGTAAGCCTAGTAATGGTAAGTAACTGGCCTGCCTAATTCACTATTTTATCTCCAACACTTTGTGCTATGCCTTTGAAATAGCTGACTTCTTGATTTGAATTCATTTTTCATTTTTTGAAATTGAACATGTATAATATTTAATATAAAAATACAGAACTTGGGGTAAAAAGACAAAGGATCCACGAATTGGGAGTTCCTGTGTTATGGTAATAGTTACAGAAAACAACTTTAAATAGTTATTATTAAGTTAGGTTGCAAAGAGAGTTTTAAGTAACCAGGTAAAAAATTGGGAAATATACTAAAGGCTTAAGGTAAACTTTGGAAGTTTTTGTACATGAATGTAACCCAGTAAAATAATTTTTATAAGATTAATCTGGTGATGAAATGTATGATGAATGAAAGAGAAAAATTTTAATGCAAAGAGAGTACTTACGAGGCTTGTAATTCAGCACTTTGGAAAAACTGTGGGTACAGTGATATAATGTGAACAGAGGGGGGATGTACCCATCTATTCCACTAGGACAGAAATGAAGGAAACCGGGAACTTGTGAGGATATGTAGGTATGCAGGCACCAGCGTGATAAGTTAAAGGCTTTACTTTTGGTAGACCAAAAATGTTCCATAACGTGAAAGCAATATCATCTGCTGAGAGACTAGGAAACAATGTTAAGAAAGATTCCCAGAGAGGGTGGAAATAAGAGAGACCTGACAAGGAACACACAAAAGTCTACTGAACAATATTGGTCCTGATGGAGATGGGAAACCCCAAATGTGCAAAGCCACTAATTCAATCTTTTATGAGATTTTCTTCATCAATGTTCAACTACACCCGTAGACATGGAGAATGAAAGCTATGTAAATGTATTACAGATTAGAGTTTACTAAGAATTTGTGGCTGAAAGGAAAGTTGAAAGACATGAAACTCTAGGCAAGAGAGTAGCTCCATGGGATGTCAAGGGAAGAGGGAGTGGGGAATAAAGCCAGGAACAAAGCACTGGTCTAGGGGTCAAAGGCATGGTCAGGTGCAAGAATGCTCCGTTTATTTACAGAGCAGAACCAGTAAAACGATAATGGTTGAGAGGTAGGATTTGTGGTCTAGGAATGAGAAGTACAATTTCAGAGTGAAGCAGTTCAAGGCCATGTATATGGAAGAGGTTGGCTATTGTGGACTTGTGGACTGGAGGTTAGGGTATTTTATGAGACTATTTGATGAATCAGTCTCCTCCATTGAAGCTTGATTTGCATGATGGCAGGGCTCATGTGTGCTTTAGCTCAGTTCATTGTACTCAGTGCCTGTCACAGTACCTAGAAATAGCAAGGGCTCCCTAAATATAGTTATATGAAAGTGAATTATGTATGTAAGTCAAGGACTTTCAGAGTAGGGTATGAATGGTTGCCCAGAAGAATTTTGAATTTGGTAATTGGCTACAAGTTAAGACAAAACCCAACACTTTATCCCAACACTTAACTAATTGGTAGTTGACAGCCGAAGGGATAGACAAAAGCCAATAGAAACAGATGGTGAAAGCTTCCATGCAAAAGACTGAGGGAAAAAATATGAGGAAAAACTAGAGAATTACTTACTGACTCAACAAACATACATGATCTGCTCAAAAAGTTTCCAGCCACATAATATTAAAAATATAGACATTTATTGAAAAAGACACAAGAAATATGGTACACAGGACAATGATGACTGAGTCCCCTTCAACGTAGGCATCTTGGGGCCTCATACAGTTCTCCAATCTTTGTCGATTGCAGCCTTTCTCAGGTGTTCTGATTGTTGCAAACATTCCAGAATATGGGTCACTTTCAACAGATTCTCAGCAGTCTTGGAAGCATTTATGGGTCACACTTGTATTTGCACTGCACTCATTGCATCGTCCCTGAAATCCTTCTGAATCATTTAAATAGTTTCTGTGGAGGAATGCTCAAACTTAATGCAAAATTTGATGCAGATTCACTGTTCTGCTTGCTCAGTCATTTGGAGTGTGATGGCCACACAGTACACGTGCTCACTCAATAGTGTCTACCACCCATAATGACTAGTACAGTGAAGTTGTTGTTCACACATGTTCATTCCAGTCCACTCTCCTTGGCTCCCAAGTTACATCAATGTCGTACAGTCCATTGTTGTTATATTAATAGTGGCTGTACTTTTTTTGGACAGACCTCATCATATATTGACTTTCCACTGTACGCAAAGTCTTAGTATTGAGAATAATCTTATAACATAGCAGACACAGTCCCTGCCCTTCTCAAACTTTTACATTGGGAGTACAAATATTAAATTATTAAATCAAAAATAAGTAACTAAATCTGAGATAAATATGTTGATACTTATGTAGGCTTGCAGAGAAATAACATGTAGAAAGATATTCTTATATTGAGTATGAAGAACCAGTAGCAGTTAGATTTACGATAGGGCTGGGGAATGGACTGTGAAGAGGCAGCATTCCAGGCAGATAGGCATAATGCAGCAGTTAAGAATAGTACAAATAAAAGCTCCCCAAGGATTGTCTTTTGGAGATGCTAGAAAAAATAATGCTAAATGAATTGAAATATATTTTTACTGAGATGCTCAGAACAAAACTTAGAAACTACTGTTTACCCCACTCTTGCCTGCTCATCTCATAGTCCATCTATTAGCTGGTCACTCTGTAGCCAAGGTCTCCAAAATACATATCATGTTTGACCACTTCGCATCAATCCTCCACTACTATTGCGTCCAAGCCACTTTCACTTCTCACCTGTACTCTGTCAATTTTTTCAACAAACCCCCCTCTGCTTCTAGCTCTGCAATCAGAATGATCTTATAAAAAGTCAAGTCAGATCATGCATCGCCACTTTTGAACATCCCAATCAATGAACTCCCAAATGATCTCAGAGTAAATTCCAAACTCCACATAAAGGTGGTGTGCCTGGCTTCCGTGTCAAATTTGGACTTCCTCTTGTTATTTCCTACAAAAAATTTACCATGCTTTAGTCCATCTGGTCTGTTTTTCTGTTCCTTTAGCATTCAAAGCCCATTCTGGCCTCGGGGACTTGGGTGCTCTGCCTAAACCTTCCCTTGGGTGTTTGCAAGCTTCATTTATTTTCATCATTCAGGTTTCATCATTCATGCCTTAGTTCTTTATCTCCCACCTAAACATTTTATCCCCTTTTTATTTTTATGATACTACTTGAATTGGCATTACTTGCTGACTTGTTTACCCATATGGGTACATACACACACACATGCATACATATACAAACGTGCACGTAAATAAAAACTAGAGGCACAGATAAAAACAGATACTCCTTATTCTCTATTAGAATGTAATTCCATAAAGAGACAAATATTTAGCTGATTTATTCAGTATGGTTTCTGTAGATGAAGGACAGTAGTTTTTCATTTATTATATGCTCAATAAGTATATGATGACTGCATAATAAACCATAGGATGCTTCAAAATAGCTTTTTAAAAATGTTTATACTTGAATACTGTGTAGCTCTTCCAAAAGTCACTATTTCACTAATTTTATAATCAAATATATTATTAGTAATCCCCTTGAAATATATCTTTGAAAATTACAAGTTATTTGGTTGCAATATTCTCCCTCCTCTTATGCTCATGCATTTGCCCACCACCAAGCCTCCCTTTATTCTGTTCCGCCTACTTTTCCATATCAGGAAATTAGGCTTGACTTATGTGTTAAGGATGTGATATTGCTTGTGATACAAGAAAATGTCCCCATCCTCCAAATGGAAGTAGCTGACTGTTCCCTGAGGATCAGAGTATTTTGCTTGTGCTGACTAGTGATTAGTATGCTGTACTGTAGATATGCAGTTTATGGTGTGTCCCTATAAAGCAATAAGATTCTTGATGGTATGATGCATATAAGCATTTACAAACAAAATAAGCAAACAAAAAACAAGTGGCACGGTTATAAATATTTTACTTTTTATTCTTCTGTTGAGTCTTATTTCTTGTACAAACCTAGGTGCTATTTCATAGTGCCTTCCCCTCCCTTTTATGACTCATCTTTTCCTATCCAGCCGAAATGATGTACATTTTAATTTGTTTAAGTTGGAAAAGATATCCATTGAAATCAGATTGCATTTAACTTTAAGTGTCTCTTTTTACCAGTCTCAGTGAGAAAAATTAATGTTATTGAATTAACTTCAGTACAATATGATTGGTGTCTCTAATAGTATCAATCCAATGATCAAGTTGCTATATGAATATAGAAAGAACAAAATATCAAACGTTATTCAGAGTAGGCAAATATCTTAACATCTTCTATAAATTTCAGTATAGTTCTAAGACTATTATTGTGCTTTGTGTTTTTCCTGCACCTTCTGTATTTTTTGGCATTGATACAATAAATAATTAGGCACAGATTTCTGTGAGTTTTCAATCTAACCACAAATTCTGAAACAAAAGTGATTCAGCACTGTGATTGCAAACAGGCACACTGACATTATCTTAAATAAATGAGTTGGTTTATGCTCAAAGGATCAGTTTGTTTGTTTCCATGTATTCCTTATAGACCTGGACATATAATTTTCTTCTATTGTGAAATTCCAAGGGAATACAAAGTAGATCTGAATATACCATTTAGAAAGCTCTTCAAAGATAGCTTATGGCAATGTTGCCCTGTGTATACATAGCCCAGGGCATAAAACTTTGCTAATCTGAACCTTTATATGTATTACAATATAATTAATTTACCCCAAATAGCTCAATTAGGGCTTAATCAGACTCTTTTCTCTTTAATATTATCACCTTGAGTCAGATTCCTGAGAACATTCTAAATCTTTGCTTCCAAGCTGTAGAACTTATTAGTAATAGGACCAGAAGAAAATAACCAAAACAACTCAAAACTGTATTTCTCAGATATAATGTGAAAATTGGCTTAGCTCCACTATTATTTACATACTAATTATTATGAGATTTAGATTTAGAAAGGTGATTTGGCTTTTTTTTAGAATATATTTAAATTGAGCTTTAGTAATATATTTGAAATATATATATGGTAAATATACCTGTTTTTTAATTATTTTAAGATATACATGTATACTATGTAGCACATATTAAATTTTACCTATTATAGTATACCAGCTACTATTTTGCACAGTAGCTTAACATAGTTCATTTACTTTTAGTATCTCTCATTGAGTCATACTGTCTGACTAGAAAAGTGTGTGCTTGTCTATAAAATTGGTGTTTTCATTGTAATAAATTCACTAATTCCCATGAAGAATTAAACTCCCCATCACCACTATGCAATCTTCTGTTTTCTTAGTCCACTGAAGAAGCATGTAATCATTTCCAGTGAATGTCAATGCTTATAATCAAAACCAATGCCAAAAAGAATCATTGTGTAAGGACTCCCCCATAGTCGACAGAGACTATGAGAACTAATAATTCCTGAGAGCTAATACTGCTCTTTCCCGAGTGAGCAACCTCTATGCTAAGTGCTGAGATTGTCTGCTCAAAAACTCATTCCATACTAGAAGCCCCTTCTAAAAGACTGAATGTATTCTTTTGATCAGTAGTACTTTTCAATTGGGAAGGGAACGTCAAACATCATTTTCCTCTTCTTAATGTGAAGTATAACTGCCCAACTTATCCCGAGTTACTCCCATCACGTCAGTCCTTACAAGGATTTGAGAAACAGGCTTTCTCCTCTCCTCCTAGCCAGCCCCACCCTCATCTAACACGGTTAGGGAATAACTTTGTGTTTAATTTAAAAGTTATAACTACAAGGCAGTGCATCCAGAGCTATATTTATAAATATGGCTTCTTTTGATAGTTTTGTTATCTGATATCTTGTTAGAATAGAGATTATTGATACCCTCATTGTATTGGTGAAGAAAGTGAGGCTCAAAAGTAGTATCTTATCTAATGTTACACAGCAACTGGGTGGTAGAACCTAGATAGTCTTGTCTCCTCCAGAATCCTAATATTCCCCTATTTTTTTCAGAACCTGGTTAAACCCTGTTAAAATGCATAGGAACATTTTTTTAAAAATATTTTTTCATTGGCACTTAGTTTTTTTTTAAGATTTCATTTATTTATTTTTAGAGAGGAGGAAGGGAGGAAGAAAGAGAAGGAGAGAAACATCAATGTGTGGTTGCCTCTCTCGTGCCTCCCACTGGGGACCTGTCCCACAACCCAGGCATGTGCCCTGACCGGGAATCGAACCGGTGACCCTTTGATTTGTAGCACACACTCAATACACTGAGCTATACGAGCCAGGGCCAGGAACATTTTAAATCAGTTTTTAAAATACTTTTTCTGACCAAGATGAGAGTAGTAACTAAATATCTACTCAAGAAGTAACTTTGCCATTTCGATCATGTCAATAATATTAAGCTATTAAAAACACAAAAAATGCTGGCAGAAGTTACATAGACCTAAGAAAATGCAACAAGTAAATGATTAAATTTTAGAAAATGTTAAGGCTTTCCTTTTAAAAAGTGAAACATGCATTTTTTAAAAGCCAGTGTGTTCCTTAACACATCATCTACATGATTAAGTTGTATGGTTTCATTAAAACTCCCCTAAAGGTGAATTAGATTATATTGATATAATAGTTAAAAAATAGAAGGTTTGGACAAAACGAGACATAGTTAATTTGATAGGATTCTTCAGGGGACTTCTTAAGAAATCAATTTGTTCTCTCATTTAAAGCTAGAAATAATAGATAAATAATGTAAACTACAAGAAGTGAACAAAACAGAAATTCCTAATTTCACCTTTACTTATTCTAAAAGGTAGAATGTTTGATAGTGGTGTTTTCATTTTTATTTCGTTTTGAATTATATTTCATTATCTTCAAATAAATTATTTTACATCATTTTATATCTGACAGTTCTTTTCCTTAAGAATTTGTATATCTAATTTCTAGTAAATGCATATATTTTCTTGTGTTGAAAGAGTGTATCAATGAACATTTTGAAAGGTTGAGGGCCATGTTACTAACTTTATTTAGCAAACTAGTCAGTGGGGGCAGTAGACAATGTTCAGTGAGCATGTGTACTTTGTGGCCGTTGCATTCGACATAACTGAGTGAGTACAGCAATGAATCTCCATCAGATTTTGGGTTAAGCTTGGACATTCCTCCACGGAAAGTATTTCCATGATTCAGAAGGCTGTAGCTATGGGCAACTGGTGATTGGCAGCTTCATCACAACAATGCACCCTCTCATACATCATGTCTTGTGCAGAGTATTTTGATGAAACATAAAATCACTCAGGTGAGACAGCCTCCCTATAGCCCAGATTCGATGCCCTGTGACTTTTGGCTTTTCCCAAAACTAAAATCACCTTTGAAAGGCAAGAGATTTTAGACTGTCAATGAGATTCAGGAAAAACCAGAGGGCAGCTGATGGAAATTGGGAGAATTGTGTGAGGTCCCAGGTGCCTATTTTGAAGGGACTGAGGCATCATTGTCCTATATACATTTCATGTATTTTCTTCAATAAATGTCTCTGTTTTCCATACTACACAACTAGATACATTCGGATAGACCTCATTTGTACATGTGCATATACATACATACCTTTTTTGTTTGTTTGTTTTGGTAGTTTATAATTAAGAAAGTCATATTGTACCCATCTTTCTCAAATTATTTTTATTGTGTATACTTGTACTTATGTGATCAGGTATTTACCAAGATACTACTGAAGTTTCTGTACTCTAAACAGAAAAGTTTTATAGTGGCACTATAATAACAAGAGACTATATAAAAATTCACATGTATATTTATATTGTAAATATTTTATTAGAAGGTAGCTTCTGTGTTTATATTTTATGTAAAAATACTTTAAGTCTATGATGATCAACTTAAATTCTAGTTCTACCAGTTATTAGCTAAATTATTGTAAGCAAGGAATTTATATTTTTAAGCTTCAACTTCATTACATGTAATGAATGGGAAAAATAATTCTACAGTAGACCAGATTTTTATAAGAGTCTTCCTTGGCCTTGGAGATATGGGTAATTTAACTCAAACCACCAAAATTTTATCCTTACTCTTCTCCAAATTTATACCAATGTATGACCTTTTTGCTTACAATGAAAAACGATACACTTCTGAAAAATAATAAGTCATTTTGGTATCTAAACATTACTGTAATATTGCAGTACTACAAACTATTGTATTTTCTTAATACAAAACATCAAGAAAAATAAAATTGTGTTTTTGTCTGATATTTCCTGGGCTTTTCAGTAGAAATTATTTTAATATAATGCTGAAATTAAAATGTTAAGGTTATAGCTACAAATACTAAAGTAAAACTGGGAAGATATTTTGTTCTTTAGTATAATTCTACTTAAATAGAGAAAGAGAGCCAACAAAACTTTGAAAGAAAGCTGCTTTCTGAAAAACAGCTAGCAGTGATCCTAGAGGTGTCTTGGTTCTAGAGCAAGGGTGTCAAACTCGTTTTCATGGGGGGCCACATCAGCCTCAAGGTTTCCTGCAAAGGGCCAAATGTAATTTTAGGACTGTATAAACGTAACTGTGTGCCTTAATGAGGGGCAAGGAGCTCTGCATCAGCCCTTTGAAGGCAACCTCGAGGCTGATGTAGCCCCCACTGAAAATGAGTTTGACACCCCTGTTTAGAGCATAAATAAACTGGGGTCTTGGGAGAGCCAGCGTGGAGCCTTGTTAACTGGCATTAAATCTCAGTTTGCCCCTTTAATGTCCACATGACCTTGAGCAAGTACTGAGCCATCCTGTGTGCTCCCTCATTTGTAAAATGACGGTAATAGCAGCTGCTGCATGAAAGAGTTGTGTTAATTGAACTAATCCATGAAAAATGCTTACAACTGTACTTATACATTATAATCACTCAACCGAAGTAATTTTTTATAATCATAAGAAGGATTACTAGTTCATCATTCTCTATATAATGATTTTCTAATAAAACTTTGGATTAAACTTTGTATGACCATTTTGGTTTTTTTTAACCCTGAAATTGATGTTTTCTACATAGTTTTTTATTTAATACAGATTTCATGTTCAGGTGTTTTGAACTCTGCACCTGATAGGTTGGCTATCTCTTTGTTGCTTAGTTGTTTTTCTGGAATGTTGATCTGTTCTTTCATTTGGGCCATATTTCTTTGTCTCAGCCACCTGTTATGTTTTAAGTGGCAGAGCCTTAGACATTAACCAGGGAAGGGCAACCCACTTCACCCCAGTGTGGTGCTGCCTGTGGGGGAGGTGTCATTGTAACTCAAACACCAATAAAAGTAATATAACTATTCTGGTATTAAATATTTATTTTCACCAGTTTTAAAGATTGTATGATTTTAAAAGGGTTGTCTTATATTGCGGTTAAGTACCTCCAGCTAGGTATTTAAAATAATAGCAAAATCTAACACACATTATTAGAACACTGAAGCATAACTTGAGATACAAGTTTAAGGGTTAAATATATGTTTCAAATAATATTTAACTGACACAGATGTATACATTCACCTATTTTAATCAAAAATATAATTAGTTACTAAAAATCACACTAGCATCCTAACAATAATACTCGACCTCATGGTTGTATAGTGAGGTCGTATTGTTAGTGTAGAGGGGAATGCTAAGGTCCTAACCTTCATTGGACTTCAGCCGGCCTGTTGACTTGTGCAAATACTCAAATTTTCCCCTCCTTATTTTTCTTATCTGTACAATGTCCATAATCTAAAACCTACTTGATACTGTGTTTGAAAAAATCAAATCAAATCATGGATATAAAGGCTCAGCAGAATAAAATGTTGCTGGTTAAGCACTATGGATTCTCTTTGTAGTATCTATGGAGGTAATATCCATATAGTGTTTTCTAGGGTAACTTACTATTTGAAATCAGTGTTACCAGTGTTTGAGTGCTAATGAAAACTTACAAATATATAATACCTTAAATGCTAAACTAAATTAAATTTATATTCAAGAGTTAGGAATTCATTGGTATATTGTTTGTGATATAATCAATGACAAGAATTTGTACCAAACCTAAACACTAGATTGCTGCTTATACAGTAAAAATATTTTAAGTATATTTTGTTGATTATGCTATTACAGTTGTCCCATTCTTTTTTATCTCCATTATCCCGCTCCTCCCAGTACCTTCATTCCCTCCAGCATTCCCCACCCCTTAGTTCACGTCCATGGGTTGTACATATGTCTTTGACTTTTCCATTTCCCTTTTCTTAACTTCCCCTGTCTATTTTGTACCTACCGATAATGCTTCTTTTTCCCTGTACCTTTTCCCCCATTGTCTCCTTTACCCGTCCCCAGCGATCTCCCCCATGTGATCACCATTTCTGTGATTCTGTTTCTATCCTAGTTGTTTGCTTAGTTTATTTGTTTAGGCACAGTAATTGATAGTTGTGAATTTGTTGTCATTTTACTATTCATAGTTTTGATCTTCTTCTTTTTCTTAGGTAAGTTCCTTTAACATTTCATAGAGGGCTTGGTGATGATGGATTCCTTTAACTTGACCTTATTTAGGAGGTGCTTTATCTTCCTTTACATTCTAAATGATAGTGTTGCTAGATAGGATAATCTTGGATGTAGGTCCTTGCGTTTCATGACTTTGAATACTTCTTTTCAACCCCTTCTTACCTGTAAGGTTTCTTTTGCAAAATCAGCTAGAAGTCTCATGGGAACTCCTTTGTAGGTAACTCTCCCCTTTCCTCTTGCTTTTTTATAAAGATTATCTCCTTCTGTTTAATCGTGGGTGTTGTAATTATGATGTGCCTTGGTGCGTTCCTCCTTGGGTCCAACTTCTTTGGGACTCTCTGAGCTTGCTGGTCTTCCTAGAAGTCCATTTGCCAGATTAGGGAAGTTCTCCATTATTTTTTCAAATAAATTTTCAATTTCATGCTCTTCCTCTTCTTCTTCTGGCACACCTATGATTTGGGTGTTGGAATTTTAAAGTTGTCCCAGAAGTTCTTAAGTCTCCATTTGCTGGAATTCTTGTTTCTTCATTCTGTTCTGGTTGAATGTTTATTTCTTCCTTTTGCTACAAATCATT
>PVKM010040417.1:0-13465 GCA_004027735.1 Carollia perspicillata
TTTTACACTGGTTTTGCTGATTAATAAAACTATATACTGTGGTTTAATTTTGAGAATTTAATGCATATACCAAATATCTGAAAGGTGCAGGCTCTTCCTCCTTTCTATTCTACTTCAGAATTTTCTAAGTTTCTTATTTTATTAGTTTATTTTTCCATATGAACTATGGACTTAACAGAACAAAAATAATATTTTATTGGCATTTCATTAAACATAAAATAACCAAAAATTAATATCTTTATGCTGGTGAATCTTCTAATCCCAAAATATTGTATTTATTTCCATTTGTTCAGGAATTCTTTTATGTCTTTTAATAGTGCTTTAAAATATCACATATATGTGTCTTTCACTTTTCTCATTTACTGTTTTCTAAGATTTTTATTTTTAATGCTGTTATAGTACGTAGTGACTTTTCTTTCATTTTATCTTCTAAGTGGCATTGTAAAAGTTATTGACTTCTTGTCAATGTAAATCCTCAGTAACTTAAATTTTTAGGTATTTGTCTTGGATTTTATAGCTATAAAATTATAGAATGTGTGCAAGTAATAAAAGTCCTAACTCTTTCTTTCTACACTGTTTTTAATCTCAAATTTCATTCTCCTGTCTGAATGCATTGTGTAGCACCATTGGTAAAAGATTATAAAATAATTGTGTTAGGGTCCTATTTTGATCCTAGCATTAGGGGCTAACTTTTGTTGTTTTTGAATAAACAGAAAAATATTCTAATATTTTCTTATTATCTGGATGGCTAGGCAAGTAAGATAAATATATTTAACAGTTTTAGAAGAATTTATATATTTCTATTTCTTGAAAATTATCTTTACTTTTTATTATCGAGTACTACAAATATATAAGAAGTTACACAAAATATAGATATACATATTAGTAAATTCATTACTGCAAAACAGAATTTTTATGACTATCAGCAAGGTCAAAGAAAAAGAAATTGACAATTAAAAAAAAAAGCACTAACCATACACCCTTGTATCACCTTTTATTTGTTCCCACAATTAAACACTATTCTTGCTTCTACCTGTATGGTTTAGTATTGCTTGTAAGCAATTTTTAAGATTTATTTATTTTACTCAATGTTGTTTATAATTTTTATTCATGTGGTTGCATTCATTTTTATTGCTTTATAATATTGATTGTAAAAATCTACTACAGCTTGTTCACCTCATTTCCTGATGATGGATACTTGGGATGTTTTTAATTTGAAGACGTTAAAAATATGCCACCATGAATATTCTTACATACATAGTCATGGTAAACATATGAATGTTGAGGACATACTTGGGCATAGAATTGCAGGATCATGGGGAAGACATATATTCAGTTTCAGTTAGTACATTTAACTCTATAATTTCCCAAGGTGGTTGCAATGTTTATATCAGCAATTTGAGAATTCCTACTGCTTCATGTCCATTGTAAAACTTGGTCTTATTAAGTCAAGTATAAATTTTAAGGCTAATAAATGGCAAGGAAATAAAAAGTCTGATTCAATAATGATAATAAGAAAAATTATCAAGAGTATGTATTATATTGTATATGATATAACCTATGATATAGTCTTAATCATGTGAAGTAAAAATTGACAGGATTAATAGAGCTGATGAGCTAGTCAGCATATGGTGATATTTTAATATTCACTTCATAAACTAATTGATTGCAAGCTTAAAACATGAGTAGGAGTATGGGAAATCTGGATAACATGATTAACAAGTTTGGTCCCGTAGACATATATAAAACCCTGTCACTAAAACCTTGACATGCACATTCTTCTCAAGCACATCTAAAATATTAACAAGTGAATTGAAAGTATCATAAATATATGTGTATATATATGCCTTCAGGTATATATATATATACCATATATATATATGCCTTCAATCTAAATACTAGGTAATAATAATAATAAAGTAAAAGCTTTTTAAGTATAGATATTTTAATATCAAAATATGAAATGAAGTACAAAAGCATGAAATGTTAGCAGTAAGAGTTTTGAATTCCCAAATTCTAATTCTTTATTGCTATTTCTCAGTGGTGACTAATATTAGTAGTTCTTTATGTATTCTTTTCAGGAATGCATAAGGAGTAATATAACACATTATATATTTTATTGACTTTCCTTTTTAACACAAATGGATTATATACAAATAATTATTCAACTTTATATTTTAACTTAAGATCTAAGTACATCGCTATATCTATTTATCATCTACACAATTCTCTTAAATACCTATGTTGACATTTCAAGATATGTTAGATCTGAAACAAAAAAGCAAGTTGCACAATGTGTCATATATATGTATACACCCACTATTCTTTTATAGTTGAAGAGATTTTCATTACATATTTGTGCCATAATATATAAACCAAGCTATTTGGAGAGCTATACATTCATTTTGTCATTTAAAATATTTCTCTCTACATTCAGAAAATAAATACATTAAGGCACAAAATCAAGGGAACTGCCTTTACAAACTAATTCCAGTGTAAGAGCTTAGATAAACTACTTACCTATGATTGTATGTGAAGCAGTGCCTATGTGATACATGAGAGAGGACAAGACTACAATCAGTCTCATTGATTCCCTGCTTAAAATTTTCACTGAATTTCTGACGCAACGTGATCAAACACAAACTCCTTATAAGATTTTTCAAAACTAAACCTGGTATGACTTTCCTTCTGGCTTCGTATTGATCCTGAATCACATCCCTACTGGACCCATAGTATTTCCCTGGGTGCACCTTAACCTTCTGTTGCCTCTACGATTCTGCACGTGCTTTTCTCACTGCTTGGACTGCCTGCTGGGAAACTTTCCTCTTGACAGACTCCTGTACACTTTTCAAGTAACCCCTGTATTGGTACCTCTATCAACTCTGTGGCGTTTCCTTGGAAGTTTGTCCCCTCCTCTGATTTGCTCCAAGGCGTCTATTATCATACTGTATTATTTCATTGTAATATCTCATTGTTATAATGCAAACTTTGTAAATAATTACTGAACCTCCCCCTTTTCTTCTGAGTCCTCACGACATGGGCACTGCCTCTCGTTTATCTTTGTATCTGTATTGCCTAACACAGTGCCTCACTAAAATATTGACAAGACATGAAATTGGAATGAATAATTGAACATGTTTATAGTTCAGGTGTAATATTTTATGTTCCCCAATGCTCTGCTCCCAACCAGTATTGATTAGGTGGTCTCTTTAATCAATCCTAAAAACAAAACAAAATCAGATTTTTTAAAGAAGCTTCTTAAGCTCCATACTTTAATCATATCACAAATCTAAACACTTCTACAATATCCACTTTTGTTCTTCAAAACAGTCTTTGGTTATTTTCCTCTCTAAAACGTTAATTGATTCCCATATTCTAAAAACCAGAGGTGCTTTTCTCACCTTACCATCAAAGGAATTCACAGTTTTCTTGTAGAAGGAATATATGATCATCCTAAAAGCATCGCCACTCTTCTGTTCATACACACCCTGCTCCTCTTGTTCTGTGCTGCCTCCTCAGTGCCTTCTGATGATGAAACACTTACATTTCTCCATGCAGCGAGATGCCTCTTTCTCCACAAGACTCTCTGTCATACATTAAAACATTCATTTCTCAATTCCAATACAATTCTGTGGGCAATGTGTGTATTTTGTTAATTTAAAATAATAAAAACATAATTTTCTTTTTTTTTTTTTGTAGAATACCACTTACTGCCACTTGGCAACACTTATTAAGACTCAAAAATGTCACCTTAGGACAGTAATCTAGCATGGTATGTGAATAAAAGCATGCATTTAGATGCTCAACCCACTATTTATTACAATAGTAAAATGTTTAGATAGAGCTCAAACATCCAAAATAGGGACTGTTACATACCATTGTGTATGCATGCATGCTTGTGTATATCATATAGCCATTAAAATTTATGCTTTGAGAACTATGTCTCAGATAAGATATCTATTCTTTGATTTAAATTTTGACATCATATAGTCTTAGGAACAAGATCAGAAATAAACTTGTTGGGAACCGCCCTGCCTGGTTTCAGAAGCTGTAACCCTCCATGGCTAAGGCTGAGTGAGCAACCTTTGGACCATAAGCCACTGAGGAGACAAAGCTTATCTCCCTGGCAGGATCCCAGCTTCTGCTCCTTCATCCATAACTGGCCCCCAATGCTTGGTCAGTTAGTCAATGATGGGTAAGATTCCCTAAGGGGGGAATGACCTAAGACAGGCACAATCACATGAAGGCCACAGGGAAGGACTTGGGAGGCTATGGAGAAAGGAGGTGATGGACCGTCAACAGCTTTGACATAGCCTGAGTCCTCATTCTCTCTGCAAGAAGTCTCCTAATCTCTTGGCTGCCTTATTTCCCCTGCCTGACTTAAGCCTGAAACAATGACATAGGTCAGGTTCCCTGGGTGATCAGGCCTAAGAAAAAATATATAAAATCCTGTGAAACCTGCTTTGCTAACAATGCTCTCAATCTAATGATAAGGGTCCGAGCAGGAAATGAGTTTGTTTTCCAAAGTTTTGTAGCCCTAATAGCTTTAGCTAACAGACCCTGACTCAGAGTAGGCCCTCAGAGTTCTTTGTATGCTATCTATTGTTTGATCCTTACTGCCTGACAATGATTAATGAGCTTTACCTGTATTCCTGTACAAAACGAACCCGATAAAAGCCCACTGAGGAAAAGGCTCTTGGCTCTTCTCCTTTGAGAGATCGGCCAACTTTCCTCTCCAGGAAGATCATGTCTTGGTATACTTACTCTCATCCATGGTGGCCAGGGGGACCATGCGGGTGGAGCCCCCACACATAAACTATCCAAAACATTATTTGTTCTTAAAATATTTATTTGTAGAATGTATTTTCCTTGCTTTTCTTTACTTTTCAAATAGTGTAAAATAAAGATACATTTTTTATAATTAAAAGAAAATCCAACTGACAATTAAAAATAATATGAAAGATATGTTATTAATAAAAATACACAAAATAATCTTACTCATAATTTTTGGCTTTAAAAGATACACAAGACTTGCTTATACATATTATGTAAAGATATTTTTTAATGTTTTATCTATTTATTTTTAGAGAGAGTGGAAGGGATGGAGAGAAACATCAGTGTGTGGTAGCCCCTTGTGAGCCCCATATTGGGGACCTGGCCTGCAACCCAGCCATCTGCACTAAACTGGGAATCAAACCAATGACCTTTTGGTTATCAGGCCAGTGCTCAATCCACTGAGCCACACCAGCCAGGCATATGTAAAGATGTTATCATGAACATGCACATTGTCTGGGCTGTTTCCTGGAATTATGTAGAAATTGCTTAATCTCTCACCCTCCTTGTGATTTCTTTGGGTATGTAAGAAAATGGCAAAAGCCATAGTGAATTAACTCTACATTAAAAATTGAAATCAGTGACTACCATCAAAGAGACCAAACATTTTCCAGTTTTCTTTCTTTTCTTTTTTGTTATATTTCAAATATTGATGAGTTATTTTGTGGTGATTTTTGTCAAATCTGTTTTTCTTTTAGAAGATTCCAAATGTTTAGAGATAATTTATAAGTTGTCTCTATTTTAAAGTTACAAAAGCAGTGAAGGGAATCCCAGTTTGGTGTCTAGATGTTCAAAGTTGAAGCCCCACAATATTTGAGATTTTAGAAATCTACCCCTGAGACTTCAAGGCATCTACTTTTTAAAATGTTAAATGCCTGTAGAAAGCTTGCAAGCAAGATATTTCTCTAGTAGCTAAAATTCTCATCTTGTTATTCAGTTATAACTCAGAGTTAATGGAGGTTAATGAGTTATTGAAATGTATTAATTATTAAAAGAAAAGAAATTCCATGTATATAATTACAAAAACAATTGATACTTTTTTGAATACTTATTAGGAAAACAAATTTATGTTTCTTGTCATTAAGTATGAGTTCATTTATATTTGTATACCTTTCTTGTTCTAGGAGATTAATGCCTGCCAATATTGTGTTTCAGTTATGAATTTTGTTGGATTTTATTGCTTGCTGTAAAATTCCATAAGATGTAGAACTGCTAGGCTGAGGTTTGGCTTCCTTGAAGCAGTAGAATCCAAATGGCAAATAGAGGAATCACTATTCTATTATTGAGAAGAAATAGAAATTTGGTACTCACTGAACTTCCTTACAATTAGATTAGAGCCATGTTATTACTTCTGGCCAGTGAACTGTGCACAGAACTGATGTGTCTCTTCTTGGCAGGTATAGTTAAGAACCTCCTACATGTCTCTTCCCTGCTGCCATGACCTTGGAGGCGACATGCTTCAGATGGCACTGTGAAAGATGGAGAAGGCCTAGCTGACCTATATTAGATTTTAGGAGTCTGACTCACAGCAGACCAAACCTGACCCAGTACACCCATGCTTTAGAATTAATATGATCTCAGCTATTACTTATTTTAAGTGGTGCATGTTAAGGTCATGACACAGCTGTCAAATTTAACCAAGGTTCTGCCAAGACATTTCACCAGAAAAGCACACTTTCAGACAACATGGAGTAATTTTTCAAAATCTGCTGCAAAAATATAATATATCATAACAAAAATTATTTTACCTTTTTTTTCATTTTTAATCCCTATGCCATTAAGAGTCCTGAACAGAAGAAATGGAATATAAGAAAATGATATAGTGCACAGATTTGGGTACAAATGTAAATAGAAATAAATGTGTCACTAAACTGTTCTGTAACTAAAACAAAATACCAGGAAAGGGCACTATTAGAACCCAATTAGAAGAAGAAGCTTTTGCAAAGTAGGCAAGTACAAAAATCTTGCAAACAAAATTGAGACTACTATTTCCTTTCATTAGATAAAGACCTTCAGGATCAGAGGAGTCTAGAAATTGGCAGAGATCATACAATTATAAACATATCAATATGTCCAACATATTAAACTCATTACACTCAGTGCAGATAAGAATCTGTGGATAACAGCATACCAAACTCCCTTGAAGTAGCAGGTGAAACCTCTGGCAAACTGATGACATTAAACTCCAAGAGAGAACAGATGCACTGGGGGAAAAAATGCTGTTTTTATATACACTCAAGTTACTTTTAAAGTAAATATAGTCATTTAAAATCTTTGAGTCATGCCTGAAAAAGCATCGCATGGAGGTGCTAGAGCAATTATGAGTCCTATGGGAAAAGACAAGAGGCGGGAGAGATTCTCTGTGGAGCAAATCTTGAATACACAAACTAAATTGTCTGTAAATAATAGATTGAACCCTGTCTGAAGTTGGTTCCCTAACAATGCAGAGTTCCACAATATACAAAGTCTGGTCTTTGAGCAAGCCTGATTCAAAGGGAATAAAGAAACATAAGAGTCATTATTAAGTCCTGCTCAATACCATCACTTGTTCAATATATATGAGTGTTTAGTTTATTCAAACTCAGCCTGGCTAGTTTCAACACTCTGTGGGCAGCCAAAAGAGAAAATTTCAGTCGAATAGTGGAAAAAATTACAACATCCTTTTAGTTTGAATATTAGTTCTATTGGTGTTTTGGGTATCTTGGGTAAGTCTCTTCTTGATTAGTTGAAGGTTGTAAACTTTCGGACAGAAACAGTAACTCTTTTTTAGGATTCTTGTGACCGTCGGGTTTGCAAACTGTCAGCTACACAGTAGGAGCTCTATATTAGTTTTCTTCTCTTATGCAAGAAGCCAGATCATATGGTTAAGGTAAAGACATCTGAAGTTAAGCCGTGAAATATTTAAAAAAATTAAAATTTGGTCCTATACTTTAATGTATTGAATGGGTTATAGTCCTTAGTGAGAAATGCTTCAGGTATTATACTGTTCTTAAGGTACTTTAATATTTTATTGAAATTTTATACTATATTTAATATCAACCATATTGCTTTGAGAGACTTGCCACGTTTACTTTTTTAAATGGACCTATAACATTTTCAGATAAATTCAATGCACTATTCTACTCATACCTTCACTTAGATGTTTAATAGGTATCATAAATTTGAAATGTCTTTTCTACCCCAATAAAAACTTTTCCCCACTCTTTGTGAAATCCATCCTACTAGTAACTAAAAGAGAACTTATTTTTCCTTTTATCTTATCTTTCAATACCAAATCAAAAGATTATTCTTTTGATTCCCTTTAAAATATATTAAATATTACTACTTTTCACCAAATCCTGTTCCCACCAAAGTGCAAGTCATCACTGAATTTCATGTAGGCTATTATAATTCCCTCTATGTAGTCTTGCTTCTACTTAGACCCCCAGATAGTCTATTCAGAAATAGAAATCAGAGTGTTATTTTAAAAACACATCAGGTTACATCAGGCCACTGCTTTGAAGACTTTATAGCTTTCCATCTTATTCAGAGGAAAAGCTGTTGCTCCTACAATGGTGTAGGAGACCTTTAATGATCTGGCTCTTCATTAACTCTAGATACCACTTTCTACCAAACTTTCCTATCCTTACTCCCTCCAGCCATTCTGCCATCCTTGGGAAACCTTAAAAGGACATATTCTTCATCAGTAAAGTCCAGAATGCTCTTCCCCAGGTTTCATATGGTTTAACCCCTTACTTTCTCTATTCAAACATTGTACTTCAGTGAAGCCGTCCACCAAACTTTATAAAATAGCAACAAAGATAATCCTACCTTTGTACCTCTATCCACCTGATTCTACTTTATTTTTCCCCATAGCACTTATCTCCATGTAACATACTGATTATTTACTTGTGTATTTACTGCCTAACTTCCCTATAGCATATTAATTCACATTTATTTTGTTTACTGCATATCCTCAGTGTATAGAAGAGTACCGGGTATGTATCTCGAAAACTATTGGCTGAAGAAAGAAGGAAGAGAGTTAAGGAGAAAAAAAATGTTATTTCTTCCTAGTATTTTGGGTTTCTGAAGATGAAAATGACCTGGGGGACAGGACCCATTTCTGGAATCATCCCTCTAAGATCTCTGCCCTGTGTTTTGCAGAGAAAAAGAGAGAGTATATTTACTGTTCTAATAAAACCTCAAGAATTTTCTTCCCAAAACATTTACAAACAACTTGAGCCCTGAAGGAAAAATTGACCTTAATAGTTTACCAAGCTATTTTGTTGATTCTACAAACCACATTCCAGGCCATGAAGTGGGTACTGAAGGTTACAAGGTTGGATTACCTCATGAGGCAATAAGTAGCCTATCAAGTGTATTGTGAGTTTTGTGTCCTTAGAAATTTAAGGATGAGTAATTATTTTCTGTTTTGTGAACATTTTACAGAAACCTCTGACTTATGTATATTGTCAACAGTAATCAATATTTGTGACACATTAGTAGACACATAAATATAACTGGTATCAGCAGAACAATACAGGATGTTTGCTTATGAAAAGCAAGCATGAGAAGGTAATTAGCTTATCTTTTCTCCATGTCCTTAAAGAATCATTATTTGTTGAGTGCCACCACATTATAGGCAATTCACAAATATTTTCTTAATTCTATAATAACTTTTTGAGGTATTAGTCTGTCTACTTGATAGGTGAAGAAACAGGCTAAATGAAGTTGAGTTTGATCCACTATTATACACACATTACACACTGCTGGGAGTCAGTCCAGCATCTATCTCAGTTCACAGCCTGTGAATGCTCCTGAACATGTTATCTCCTCCTTTTAGAAGTCTTGCCTTGTAGCATCCTTTCAAACTCCATGGAATAACTGGTCTGACTTTGCAGCAGACACTCTGAACGTATACTAGAAAGTACATTCTGAAATTACATTGTTTTATTGTTGAAAATGAAGCATTGTTAAACTAGCATAAAACAAATTAATCCAGAATAGAATTTCCCTGTGTGATAAGTTAGGTTCAAAGGAATTCAATTTGCTGTCAAACTGGTATCCTAACTATCACTCTCATCAATTCTGAAATGTAAGATTAAGTAAATAAGTGAGGGCTTACATCTCATTATTTTATAGAATGAGGTTCTGCAGAGTTCATGTAGAATCAGAGAATGAACTCTACGTAGCACTCATTAATTTTAAAGGTTATTGCAATCATCAGTTTCTGTCAATTCACAATTGCTTTAAGTGAGTCAAAGGCACTTGAGTTTTTCAGGTTGTGTTATATCTACATTTGTCTTGAAAATGTAATGCTTTATCATTCTACCTGACAGCTACTTGGCTTTCCCCATACACAGCATTTGGCAGAACTCACAGGGGTAGTAAGTCTTTTCTTTCAAAATAGTCAATTATCTCCTGATCTTTTCAGTATAATATTTGTTTCCCTAAAGGGACTTAATAAACCTTTTAAACTAAATGGTTAGCTCTTAATCTTGAATTAGTTCTTTATGGTATAATTTACATTAGATATAATTTATAGGTATATGCTATCTTTTGGTTAATATAAGCTGTACCTTGGATAAAAAACAATACCGATCAACCACTTTATGCAAATTATATTTATCTTTACTACATGCTGCCTGTCAGCATTTTACTGAGAAAAATGTGTGACAATCTAATAGATTGTAGTTTGGTCAGAGTCACACTGCAAACTGGCAGCTGGTATTTAAATTCATATCTGTCTGCTCTAAACTTGCATTCTCTGTCCTTCACTCATTATCTCTATGACTTGCTTTTATTTTATTTCCATCAAAATAAAATAATGTCTGTTTTTTTTAATACACAAGACTGTAGTGAGGCTACAGTTAAATGAAAAAGACTGCTATTTTTTTAAAATAAATGAAAGATGCTTTCAATCACAAAGGAAACTCCCAGCAGACTGAAGGAGGAAGACCCAAATTTATTAGGCTGCTTATAGAACTGCATGAGAAAGCCTGCCTCTGCTAACAACTTTCATCACCCTCAAAACTGTGCAATCCAATTGCAGTGTTAACAGAGCATTCAGTGGGAGTCCACATGTGGCGAATGACACTTCTGGTTTAAAAGCCTCACTTTGTGAGAACAACCTCTCCTTACATAATAATGCATTGAAAGCATGTCCATGTTCTCCAAACTTACTAAATCCTGCCTTTTCCCAAATTACTATTTTTTATAGGTTTTGCATGTGTGGCAGAAGGAAGGTTTCAGGTGAAGGAATTCAGTCTGATCCATGTGGTTCTGAATAGTAATCTCAGGTAGGCAATGAATCTCCTTTGCTAGCATATTGCTACTCCCTTTCCCCAGTAAACTGGGAAAGCTAAACTTAGTGTCACATATTAAAAACTACAGAAATGAATTGCTTAGCATAATAGAAGCTTTGAGAGAAAATATCTTGACAAAGGTATATTCAGATTTCTAACCTGGGCTAGTATATCATCTGAGGCCAAATATGAAAGGTCTATGCAGAATTTATTGTCTTTTTAGCTCCAAGACTGGGTAAAAGCATGAGAAAGTAAGAAGTACAGAAGATAGGAACTATCTATAAGAAACTATCAAGAAAAACTAAATTTTAAATGAACTTCACTGAGGTATCATTTATGTACAATATATTTTATTTAAAGAGCACAATTTGATGAATTCTGAAAGATGTATATACTCACCGAGCAACAAAGATACATAATAGTTCACATTATCCCAAAAGTTTTTCTCATACCTTTTTGCAGTCCATCCCTCCTTCTGCAAACTGACACAGCAAAACATCAATTTACTTTTAGTCACTAACGACTACTTTGAAGTTTTTACATTTTTATGTAAGTGGGATCATACATACAGTATACATTCTCTTGTGTCTGACTTTTTTCATTCAGAATGATGTTTTGAAATTCATTTATATTGCCATATCATTAATAGTTTCTCCCTTTTTGTTGTGTAAATGTCTTTTTTTCTTTTTAAGTTATATTTGATTGATTATGTCATTAGAGTTGTCAATTTTCCCCCTTTGTTCCCTCTACATGGCACCCCACTCCCTCTGGTGATCATCCCTCCTTTATTCATGATGAGTAGACATGTGTATAAGTTATTTGGCTACTTTATATCTTGTAATTTACAAGATATATACAATCCTCATGGCTATCCTATAACTACCTATTTATAATTCTTATCTCCTCACCTCTTCATCCTTTCCCTTAAACACACTCCAATCCAGAAACCATCAAAATGCTCTCTGCATCATTCATTCTGTCTCTGTTCTTCTTGTTTGCTTAATTTTTTTTAGAGTCCACTGTTGAAAGATATGTGTCTATTGCTACTTTATTGTTCATATTTTTTGTCTTCTTTTCCTTAAATAAATCCCTTTAACATTTAATATAATAATGATTTGGTGATGATGAATTCCTTTAGTTCTTGTCTGGGAAAGTTTTATCTATCATTTGATTCTAAATGATAGCTTTGTTGGGTAGAGCAATCTTGGCCACAGGTCCCCACTTTTCATGACTTTGAATATTTCTTGCCAATCTTTCCCAGCCTCCAAATTTTCTTTAGAGAAATCAGCTGACAGTCTTATAGGTACTCTCCTGTATGTAGCTAACTTCATTTCTCTTGCTGCTTTTAAGTTTGTCTCTGGCATCATAATTTCACCTTTGGCATTATAATTATGATGTGCCTTGCAGTGGGCTTCATTGCATCCATCTTGTTTGGGACTTTCTGTGCTTCCTGGACTTGCATATCTGTTTTCTTCAACAAATTAGGGAAGTTTTATTTTATTATTTTTTCAAATAGATTTCCAGTTTCTTGTTCTTTCTCTTCTGATGGCACTCCATGATATGAATGTTGGTATGCTTGATGCTATCTCAGAGGCTCCTTACACTATCCTAATTTGGGGGGAATTCTTTCTGTTTCTTGTTCTGATTGGTTGTTTTTTGCTTCCTTACAAGCCAAATAATTGATTTGATTCTAGGTTTCACCCACTCTGCTGTTGATTCCATGTAAATTGTTCTTTATTTCAATTACTATATCCTTCATTTCTGACTAGATCTTTTTTTATGCTATTGAGGTCTTCACTAAGTTCCTTGAGCATCCTTATAACCAGTGTTTTGAACTCTGCATCTGATAGATTACTTCTCTCCATTTTGTTTAGTTCTTTTTCTGGAGTTTTGATCTGTTCTTTCACTTGGGCTATGTTTTTTTTTTTGTCTCCTCATTTTGGTAGCCTCCCTGTGTTTGTGTCTAAGTATTAGGTAGAGCTTCTATGACTCTCTGCCTTGATAGCATAGCCTAATATAGTAGGTATTCTGTAGGGCCCGGTGTCACAGCTTCCCCTATCACCTAAGCTAAGTACTTGAGGTGAGCCCTCCATGTGGGCTGAGTATACCCTCCTTCTATAGCTGAGTTTTGATTGCTGTTAGCAGGTCTATGGGAAGGATTTACTGGGAAGTCAGCTGCAAGGACTGGCTGTGACCACTTACCACTAACCTCTGCCCTCCGTGGTGAATTAACTGTGCTGGGGCAGGGTGATGGTACTCCAATGTGGTCTATAGCCATCCACTGGTAGTGCATGCTCTGGGGTTTCCTGGGTGGTGCAGGCCAAGGGCAGGCCTTGCCTGTGTTTTGC
>PVKM010040418.1:0-13422 GCA_004027735.1 Carollia perspicillata
GTAAAATCCTGTGAAACCTGCTTTGTTTAGAATGCTCTCAATTAAATAAGGGTCCAAGCAAGTAGTGAGTTTGTTCCTCAAAGTTTTATAGCTCTTTAGCTATCTGACCCTGACTCAAAATAGGCCTTCAGAGCTCTTTGTTATCTCTTGTTTGACCATTACTACCTGACAATGATTAATGAGCTTTACCTGTATTCCTGTGCAAAATGAACATAATAAAAGCCCATTGAGGAAAAGGCTCTTGGCCCTTCTCCTTTGAGAGATCGACCACCTTTCCTCCCTAAGCAGATCATGTCTTGGTAGACTTATTCTCATCCTTGGGGGGGGGCCCTGTGGGCAGAGCCCCCCCACAGTAAAGGTCAAGGAAAGCCACTCTGAGGAGGTGACACCTGAGTCATGAGAAGGCCAAGGCAGCAAGATGTCCTAGGCAGAGTGCAGAGTAAGAACAAAGGTCCTAAAGCATGAAGGAACTCGCCATATTGAAGAAACAGAAAGCCAGGGTAGGGGCGCATGGTGAGAGTGGAGGAAAGGTGGTCAGGGAGTGTGGTCAAGGCCTTGATCATATTAAAACTCAGTAGGCCATGATAGGAGTTTGGATTTTATTCTAAAATGCACTGGGAACCCTCTAAAGGGTTTCGAGATAGGATATGACATAATCTGATTTGTGTTTTTAAAAGCTCCCTCTGGCTGCTATGTGTAAAGTATTTAGAAATGCAAGAGAGAAGGCAGAGGGAATCGTTAGAAGGCTGGTGCAGTAGTCCGAACCAGAGAAAACAACACAGACTCATGATATTTAGACATGATGCCTGGAATCTCTCTGTTTACATAAGTTACCAATACCCTCATTTTGCAAGGTCTGTCTCCCTTCCACACAGCCTACTTGGCACACAGGAGGCTTAACTGGTAATGTTCAATCGGTTAACTGTGTCTCCCACAAGTCAGCCTAATTTTCTCTCCTCTTCCTCCCCTCATTTCTTTTTCTCCCTATATCCACGTCCCCATTTGTCCATCACTTCACTCAGGCTTCAAGAGGTCCTACTTCCCACTCTATTCCTTTTCTTCTCCTCATCCCAGCATCCATGAAAGCTTCATGAACTAGATGTCAAAGAAGTCATTACTCTGTCTCCTATCCTGGAAGCACTCCGGAATTATCAGCTTCACAGAACACTAACAAGCAGCCATGGGGTTGGTATGACCCTGACAATACGACCTGTACACGGTCTGCACATTAAGGACACAGTAGCCTCACACTCATCCAGCCTGTTCCTGCACTGCAGCCAGAGAAGTCTTTTCAAGGGGAAAGTCTGATCATGATCTCATTGGCTCTCCTCTCTCTGGCTCATTCTCTCTCTCTCTCTCCCTCTCTCTTCTTTTGCTCCCTGCTTCTTCCAGTGGCTTCCCCTTGTTCCCCAGAAAAATACCAACTTCCTCATCATGGACTACAGTGACCCTGTACTAACTACAACACCAGAGTACACCTCACACCACGGCTCTATTTACTCTCTGGCTCTAGACACACTGCACCTCTTTCAGGTCTTAGCCCGATGTACCCCCTTCAACCACAGGACTTTCACATATGGCGTCCCCTCTGTTTCCAAAGCCCTTCGAGCTCCTTTTCCCTTAGGTGACACAAATTTAGATCTTTGTCCACATTTTGTCTATCTTTCTTTCAAAGCACTTATCACAGTTTACGATAATACATTTGCTTGTTTGGTTATTTCTCCAGCCCCCCTCCTCCACACACACACACACTAGACAGGAAGCTCCAGCGGGCACGGACATTGCCTATTTTTACTCATCACTGTATCCCAAATATACAGTGAGTACACTCAGTAGGCCTTAACGGTATTAGATATGGATTTTCCAAAATCTTAGCTATGGTTCCTTTTTTGATGGAGCAAGCAAAGGAGTAACTGTGGATCTCCTAGTAGCAAACTACTACCAGGAAGACGAGTCAGTGTCCCATACCCATTCTGCTACAAACTCAGTGTTTTCCCCACCTCCTTACAGAAACCACCCTGATGTCAATGTGGCACTTGCGTCCAAGACCCATCATCCTTCCCGAGAAGGTCCATCGTTCTCTTCACAGCCCTCCACTTCAGACTTGAACCCCCCCTTCAATCAATCCCCCTTTCCAGACCAGTAACTATACCATCTGACTGCGCAGGAAAGGGGGGTCGGGTAGAGAATTCAGTGAGGTACCACTCACTCACTTACTGGTTGTCACACATTAAACATTATTTCACAAAGTGTTTTCACAACTAGCACCTTGTTTTGCCCTCAAACCAACTCTCTGTTATGGTAAGGGAAGCAGATACTATCGTTCCCATTTCACTAGGTGGAGAACTGAGGGTAAAAGAGGCAAGCGACTTACTCAAGGTCACAAAGCCTGTGTGAGGTAGATGTAGATTTGAACCTACAGACTCTGACACCTAGTTCAGTGCTTTTACTTACACTAGCCACCCCAATAGTTGGGTTATCAGTTACTTAAACCTGGTTTTGACATTCTCTTAAACACTGTTCCTAGCTCCTCAACTTCCCTAGTCCATTCCTGCTTCCCCATCCAGAACTTGCCAGATGTTTGCTCAATGGGGTGGAGGGAGACATAACGCTGGACGTATTAAGAGGGTTTGGTCCCAGCTCCCAGTCGTTCCAGCTCTTCCTGAACACCCCCAAAATAACACAAAGAGGAGACCCGCTCCACCAGAGTATGGTCCCTGGCCACCCTTTCTCCCACGTCCCAGCACTACACGGCGAGGCCCAGAAGCCAGCCTCTCTCCCAACAGGGAAGACCCAAAGAGAACAGAGGTCACAGGCAGCCACGCAAGGGATGCGGCAGTGAGAGGCAGCTCTCGGTTCGGCCCAAGGTCACCCTCTGGCAGCCCCTGCCCGATCTCCAACCTCCCGGAGCGCCACCTGGTGTCCCGGGATGGCCTCCCCTTGCCCTCAGAGAGTGGCCTGAGAGTCCAGCTTGGAGGCAGAGGCAGGAATACGGACAGAGGATGGAGGAGGCTGAGCCCTGGGGAGGGGCGGGAGGCGGGCCCTACCTGATAGCTGAGGACACCGTCCGGCTCGTTACTCCCGGCCGGCATGGCGGAGCCGAGCACGGTCTCGCCCTCGGGCTCCAGGTCCAGCGTCAGCACACGATGGTCGAATCTGAGCGGATCGCCCGAACGGCGACCCCTACCCTGGAGCACACGGTCAACCATCCACCGCCGCCTCCATAGCCACCGGCCCGCGAGGCACCGCCGCCGCCAATCAGCACGCGGCCTGTGCAGCCAATCAGGGCGCGGAGCACAGGAGGACGCTGTCCGGCGGTACCCTGGGCTACCAGGAGGAGGAGGGAGCAGCCAGAGGAGCCCAGGTTGCCGTGGAAACCGCCTCCCTCCCTTCAGGGGCCCCTGGGCTAGAGGGTCCGTCCAACTGCTCGCTAGAAACAAAATCTCGTTCTTGTTTGCAGCTAACCCTGAACTTTCAAAACCGGGAAAGTGCTGGTTTTGTCTATTCTAACTTTATTCCTTGGATAATGATTTTTAAATTCTGGGGAAATGTGCCTTGGGGATTGCAGAAGGAAGTAATTGAGGGTGAAAGGAATTGGCCTCCTAAGATTACTTGTTAAGTCTCTGAGCTAGTGGCTAGATTAAAGAACATTAAAGATAAGCAGACAAGCAGTGATCCTACCCGCTCCACAAACTCATTGCGACATAGGCCACCTCCCTGGGTCTCAGGTTGGCAGCGACAAGCACAGAGTTGAACTAAGGATGACTACTGAAGTAACTCTACAAAAATGCTTCCAACTTTTCTGAAAAATAATGTAAGGCAAATTATTATTTAATAACAAGAACTACCTTCTAACAAGTTTAGAAAGTCATGAATAACACATTCAGTTTGATTCAGGTTTTAAAGAAAAGAGAGACTGACCGTTATCCAACCAGTCCTCTTTCCCCAAGAGGAGGAAAGGGGCCTTTTCCTTTCTTATGTGTTAATTCTATCACATCAGACTGTAGGTGAGTCACATTAGAGCAAAAAGAACTCTTGCAAATCGTTCTCAGTCTACAAAGAGGCTACACTTGAGGACCATAGTTAGGTACATGTTAAACTTTCAACTCTGCATACCATTCCTTCCATTGGCCCTGAAATGTGAAGTGTAACTGAGGCAGAACCATATTTCCAATCTCCTGTATAAACCTCTGGTTTCACTTCTGAGTTTTACTGTTAATTGCCACAGTCTCTATCCATCTCTTCACTAAACCTGTCTCCTGAGTCTGGCATTCACCCCATCTTTTTCCATTCAAACCTTAACCTTTCCTCAGAGTCAATATGAAAGGCCACCTCTTCCAAGAAGCCACCACAGCAGTCACCATGCTGTGGTTATTTAAGTACTTTGATTATATGTTGATTTTAACTTACTCTAATATTGTAAATATTTGAAGGCAATGGCCATTTTTCTTATGCCCTTCCAAATACTCCACAGAGCTTCAAAAAATGCTGGGCATGTAGAAAGTAATTAGCAAATATATGTTTTTAATACCTACTATGTACAGGCCCACATGGCACTGAACATGCAGAGAAATCTAAAATATAATACATATCTCCATGAGGCTTAAAATTTAATGATGGAAACAGGATATACTGTATGTTAACACAAGACAAGCTAATAGGACATAGAATGAGAACCATAGGAGTAATATAAACAACAAAGATTAGAAAAATTCAAAAGAGAAAATGATCCTTATGATTTGGGGCACTTTAGAAATATGATGCCGAGGACATGGACTCGAGCTAAATCTAAAAAGTAGAGCCAGCATCTTAATTTTGGGGCAAAGACTCAAGACTAGGAATGCACATGGCCTGTTCGAGGTAACAGTGATTTGAACCAAAGTGGAAAGTGATAGAAAGCACTAGGAAGTAAAAACTGTGGTCAAGAAAAGCTATGGTCATATAATGGGGAGCTGGCTAATTAGTTCAGACTTTATTTTCTCACACGACAGGAAGTAGAACACTGCTAAAGGTTTTAGAGAACACTGGAAGTGTTCTCTAAACACATGGAATGCACCAGGGCGCAGGTTTAATTGTGTAAGTACATTGTGTCATTTAATATTCATAGCATCTCCATTATTTCTCTGTTTCACTGTTAAGAAGACTGAGACTCAGGCCTGGCTGGTGTGGCTCAGTGGATTGAGAGCCAGACTGCGAAGCAAAGGGTCGCAGGTTCAATTCCCAGTCAGGGCACATGCCTGGGTTTCGGGCCAGGTCCTCAGTAGGGGGTGCATGAGGGGCAACCACACATTGATGTTTCTCTCCCTCTTTCTCCCTTCCTTCCCCTCTAAAAATAAATAAAATTTTTAGAAAAGAAAAGAAAAACTGAGACTCAGAGAAGTTTACCAGCTTTCTCTAGGTTAGGCAGTCATTAAGCTGGGATTCAGTCATTTATTAATTAAAAACATATTTACTAAGAATCTATGTATTCGGCCCTGTGCTGGGTGTTGGGGAAACAGCAATAGGACAAACAGGGTCTTGCCCTCTTGAGCCTTACAGTCTAACGGGGAGACAATAAACAAGTAAACAAACAAGGTAATTACAGGTCATGATTGCTTCTATGAAGTAAGTAACAGGGTTATATGATAGAGAGTAGCAGACTTGGGGGTCGGGAGGAAGCTACTTTAAATGGGGTGGTCAGAGAGGGCTTCTCTGAGGAAGTGAGGAGAGCTTCACCTGATGAGATGGGTCAAGGACAAGTCTGTCTGACTCTACAGTTCTTGACCACTGCACAACCTGTCCCATATAACTGGTTTCATTGCCAAAATCTGACACTAGGGGTAAGCCAATTACAGGGAGAAACCTAAGGCAGGGGGTCGATTAGACTAGCTCTAGCAATGTGGTAATTCAGAAGGGGCCAAGGATGGTGACCAAAGGAAAGATACACCCACATTTCCACCCTTCTTAGAAGGACAGCTCCCAGCCATGAAAGTGGTCTTGAGCCGGCAGAGTAGGAAGAGGATTGAGGAGGCAGAGGATTCCTTGGGAGCTCTGTTGGGTCTGATTTCCCTCCAGTTCAAATGCAGATCAAGTCAGAACCTCTGGCCCTTGACTCCAGGGTCAAGAGCCCCATCTTCTGGTCTATTGTGCAAATTACAAAAGGAACCAGGCCACAGAAGCAGCCTCTGAAGGTGCCTGAGGCAGCTGCCATCTGCAGTTCTTCAACGTACAAGCTCTCCCCTCCCAGGGCTGATTTGGCCTCCCCTTCCCCAAGGAGGCTGGCTCCCTGGGCTCCAGGCTGCAGGTTCCTAGCTTCTACTTGTCCCTACACTGCTTGGGAGTAGTAGTGTACTACTCCCTACAGGGCTAAGTGCAAATATGCTGCTCTCGGCCCGGCCAGCAAGCTGGTGCTGGGTGAGTTGGAAGTAGTATATTCAGTCAAGGACACCCCCCTCACACTCACTCTTTTTCTAAGACAGCAGAAGAAAAAAAAACAAATAGCAGAACAGAACTCAGAGCCTTCTGAGAACTGCACAGGATGCTTGGCCTAGAATGGGGCTAAAAATGGACAGGAAAATGCAAAATACATGTAGAGTCAGACTACACACACACATATATCAACAAGGAGACAAGGAGGAATGCTACACGGATAACCTTAATTAATCCTTGCAACGATTTTATGTTCTATCGTCCCATATGAGAAAACTGAAGATTGAGGCTTAGAGGTATAAAGTGCCCAGACCACACAGCCAGCACAGTTAATAAATTGAGACCCTGGGCTCTGAGATTGGAAGTATCTGATTCCAGAGTGCACTTGCTTAACCACCTACTGCCTCTCACTGGGCTGCCTCGGGCCTCCATCCTTCTCTAACTTTTACAGGCTCTGCCCTCTCTTTACTCCAAATGTGGCTGCCCTTCCAGTTCCTGTCTCTAGATCCTTCACTTTTCTTAAATTTTATTTATTTATTTTTAAAGAAGGGGAAAGGAGGGGGAGAGGGGAAAAAATCAATGTGTGGTTGCCTCTTGTGCGCCCCCTACTGGGGAGCTGGCCCGCAACCCAGGCATGTGCCCTGCTAGGGAATTAAACTGGCGATGCTTTGGTTGGCAGGCCAGCACTCAATCCACTGAGCCACACCAGCCAGGGCTGGATCCTTCTCTTTTCTACTACCAGTGCGGGGGGAGGAGAGCAAGTCTCCAACCCCCGGGGACACAATAAAATATATGGCACTGTCCTTCAGATAAGTACACAAAGCCCCAGATTTTGCGTATAATTATAAGGATGTATTCACAGCCTTCCCAGGGAGGCTACAGGCACCTTACATGTATTATCTTTAAATATTGGCTAGAAACATTGAAATTCTCTTACTCAGAGACAAAAAGGCAAAAACACAAGAAACTCAAAAGGTTTGAGGAAATGTTCTCATATAGTTGCAACCACCTTTTCCATCAAAAGCGTCTCAATTCCCCCATCAGTGTGCCATGTCTCTTGCCCTGCTTACCCTGTCCGAAGAACCACCCGGACAGACGTTCTAGTCTTTACTTGCCATCAGGTACTCGCAGTTTCCAGCTGCGTCTCATACCTGATTCAGTTTCTCCCACTTAATTACACATCTAAACCCAAGAAAAGGTTGGTGGAAAGACTTAATTACGGCTTGTTTGCACTGTCGTCTGGGAGCATTTCCCGTGAAGGGAGGGAGAGTGGGAGAGAGACGCCATTCTTTGTCAAGCTAAAAAGGTTACGCAGGTGCATGATTTGCCTTCAGCCCTTGCCAAGTCACAGCACATTGAAAAGAGACCACAGAGTACAATTGTCTTTGTTCACAGCATGCTGCCAGCCTGGAACTCTACACATCACAGGGAAGAACAATGAAGCACCACAAAAACTGGCTCTTGACGGGGAAAATCAGTCCCCCTCCATTCGTGATCACCAACATTATCCATAGAAATTCCTTACACTGTACTCATTTACATCTTGCTCCACACTGAGGCTCTGATAGACTGAACACAAGTAAAATAGCAAAAACCTACTTTCTGCCTTCTCTGGGATCACGAGTAAGATTCTTGGACAGGGGAGGAGGGGCCGGAAGGACCTATAGAAGGAGCAGAACAAAACAGAAAGCAGGCCTTGGACGTGAGATGTCATGGGACTTCCAGATCCAGAGAAGTGTAGTTCAGGAATTTGAGAGAAACAAGACCGCTTGCCAGGTCCCTCATGTCAGATCTGAATGCATTTATATTAATTAAACACAGTTATCGTTTCTAACCCAACCCAGCCCTGCCCAGAAATCAGGTTTGTGTACAGGGTTTCGCTCCACCTCCTCTCTGGGGATAAGACCTTTTGAGCTTGTTACACTGAGTAGGAAAGTTCTTTCTTTGAGCCAATAGACCTGGGATGTCCTTAAGGTAGCAGCAAATTCAATGCCTCACATTTGTGTAATTCTATGTACCCTTCATTTCTTTATCACCTTATCTCATTTCCCTTCAATGGGTCTGTAAATGTACACAGAACATTTCACGGACTAGGAAGCTGAAATGTGGTTAGAATAGGGACTTGCCCAGACCAGTTAATAGCAGAGGCAGGTCAAGAACTGATGCTTTCCACTCCAGAGAGTAGCTTCCCAGAAAAATAATTCCATTCAGCCACCTCTTGCATAAAATTGAATTGGTTTCAATGAAACAGTGGAAACGTGAATTTTGTTCAGAATTGACACGAGCTCCCCCAAGCAGAAACCCAGGGTTTCTCCTCTGTTACCCTTTCTTATCACATGACAGTTTCATATAATTTCCACTTCAAAAAGCTTGTCAGTAATACCCATTCATTAGTTTACTTAACAAACTTTCATGAAGTTCTGAAAATAATTATTACTGCTTTTTATCTCTGGAACTACATTATCTCACATAGATATAAATTCAGTCCAATTTACTCTTATTCCCTATGGAACATCCCTTGAGGCCTTTTATTTTGCAGTTAATTAAAAAGAAAAGAGCCCTGGCTGGTGTGGCTCAGTGGATTGAGCACCAGCTTGCAAACCCAAGTGTTGCCAGTTTGATTCCTGGTCAAGGCGCATGCCTGGGTTTCGAGCCAGATCTCCAGGTAGGGGCATGTGAGTGGCAACAAAATGATGATTCTCTCCCTGTCTTTCTCCTTCCCTTGCCCTCTCTCTAAAAATAAATAAATAAAATGTGGAAGGAAGGAAGGAAGAAAAGAGTCCTGACTGGTGTAGGTGTAGCTTGGTTGGTTGGTTGAGTGTTGTCCTGCAAAGGTCGCCTGTTCAACTGCCCGCCAGGGCACATGCCTATGTTGCTGGTTCTGTCCCGAGTCGGGGCGTATGCAAGAGGCAACCCATAGATGTTTCTCTCTCACATTAATGTTTCTATTCCTCTCTTTCTTCCTCCCTTTCCCTCTCTCTAAAAATAATTACATAAAATTTAAAAGTAAAAAGAAAAGAGACCCATTCAGACATTTGAGCTGGGGGAAAAAAGAATAAACATAGAATTTGAAGATATTTCATGAATTTATCTTTTTTTTTTTACCTCTACTGTCAAACTGAAAAGGCCAGCCTCCTCTTTAAAAAAGGCAGAGTGTCTCTGGTCCTTTCTTATAAAATAAAGAAAGAGTATTTGCTAGATTTACTAAGAACAACCAGGGCTAGGAGATGATTAGCCAGCGAACACCAGAGGGAAAAAAGATCAGACTTAAGGCAGAAATAGACACAATCGGCTTGGCTGGGGCAGACAAATAAAGAAGGTTCCATCACGATTTGATTGTAAACTATAGATCAGTTTGGGTCTCTCTAGAACTTCCTGTCCTTGTCCCCTAAAAATTGTTGCCCCCTAAAAATACTTAAGCCTCCGCCCCTTACAATGTAACAGGTGCACCAAGACAAAGAAATATGGCCCAAATGAAAGAACAAATCAAAACTCTAGAAAAATAACTAAGCGACAAGGAGATAGCCAACCTATCAGATGCAGAGTTAAAACACTAGTAATCAGGATGCTCACAGAAATGATTGAGTACAGGTGCAAAATAAAGGAAAAAGTGAAAGCTATACAGAGTGAAATAAAGAAAAATATACAGAGAACCAACAGTGATGGGAAGGAAACTAGGACTCAAATCAACGATTTGAAACAGGAGGAAAAAATAAATATTCAACCATAACAGAATGAAGAAACAAGAATTAAAAAAAAAATGAGAAGCTTAGGAACCTCTGAGACAACTTTAAAAGTTTCAACATCCAAATCATAGGGTTGCCACAAGGAGAAGAGGAAGACCAAGAAATTGAAAACTTATTTGAAAAAATAATGAAGAATTTCCCCAATCTGGCAAAGGAAATAGACTTCCAGGAAGTCCAGGAAGCTCAGAGAGTCCCAAAGAAGGTGGACCCAAGGAAGCACACACCAAAGCACATCATAGTTACATTACCCAAGATTAAAGATAAAGAGAGAATCTTAAAAGCAGCTAGAGAAAAGGAGAGAGTTACCTACAAAGGAGTTCCCGTAAGACTAACAGCTGACTTCTCAAAAGAAATCTTACAGGCAACAAGGGGCTGACAAGAAGTATTCCAAGTCATGAAAGGCAAGGACCTACATCCAAGACTACTCTATCCAGCAAAGCTTTCATTTAGAATGAACGGGTGGATAAAGTGCTTCCCAGACAAGGTAAGGCTAAAGGAGTTCATCATCACCAAGCCTGTATTACATGAAATGCTAAAGGGACTTATATAAGAAAAAGGAAAAGATCAAAACTATGAACAGTAAAATGGCAACAAACTCACAGCTATCAACAACTGAACCTAAAAAAATGAAAATAAACTAAGCAAACAACTAGAACAGGAACCGAATTACAGAACTGAGAGGAACAGAGATCCAATGGAGGGCTATCAGTGGGGAGGGGAAGGGGAGAGAATGGGGGAAAAGGTACAGGGAATAAGAAGCACAATTGGTAGCTACAAATAGACAGGGGGAGGTTAAGAATAGCATAGGAAATGGAGAAGCCAAAGTACTTATATGTGTGACCCATGGACGTGAACTTAAGTGGGGGAATGCTGGAGGGATGTGGGGTGGAGGGTGGAGGGTATAATGGGGAGAAAAAAATGGGACAACTGTAATAGCATAATCACTAAAATATATTTTTAAAAGAATATGTTAAATTAAATTGCAAAGCTATAACAATCAAAATAGTATATAGTACTGGCATAAAAATAGACCTGGACCAATGCAACAGAACCCAGAGCCCAGAAATAAACCCATGTATATTTGGTCAACTAAAATTTTACAAAGAAGCTAAGGATACTCAATGGGGGAAAAATAGTGTCTTCAATAAATTTGACTTGGACAACCAGATAGTCACATGCAAAAGAATGAAATTGGACCCTTATCTTACACCACTCACAAAAATTAGCTCAAAATATGTTAAAGACTTAAATGTAAGGCCTGAAACCATAAAACTCCTAGAAGAAAGCAGAGGGAACAAGCTCCTTGACATGGGTCTTGTCAATGATTCTGGGAGTATCACACCAAAAGCATATGGTACAAAAGCAAAAATAGACAAATGGGACTACATGAAATTTAAGAACTCTGCATAGCAAAAGAAACTATTGACAAAAAGAAAGGCAACCTATGGGAGAAAAACCTCCCCCCAAATTACAAATAGAACTTATGGGATGGGAGAAAATATTTGCAAACCATATATCTGGAAAGGGTTAATATCCAAAATATATAAGGCACTCATACAACTCAATACCAAAAACACAAATATAGTGGGGCCTTGGTACTTGTCAGTAATTCGTTCCAGAACTCATGACGAGTGCCAAACTGATGAATGCCGAAGGGTAGAGTTCTTCTTTTGAGGGCAGCATCCTGACTCACACAACTTCTAGCAAGTGCAACGAGTCCTGAGCAAGCGCCGAGGGCTGCAACACTTTTTCTTGTCAAAATGCGGTGAGCACAGGGTTTGACAAGTTCTGAAGCCGACGAGTACTGAGATATGACTATAATCCCATTTAAAAATGGGTAAAGGACATGAATAGATATTTTTCCAAAGAAGACATACAAATAGCTGAAAGGTACATGAAAAGATGTTCAACATCACTAATCATCAGAGAAAGGCAAAGGAAAACTATGATGAGGTATCACCTCACAACTGTTAGAATAGCTATTATCAAAAAGACAAGGGATAGCCCTGGCTGGTGTAGCTCAGTGGATTGAGCACGGGACTGCGAACCAAACAACCGCAGTTCAATTCCCAGTCAGGGCACATGCCTGTGTTGCAGGCCAGTTCCCAGCAGAGGACACATAAGAGGCAACCATACATTGATATCTCTCTCCCTAACCCTTCCCCTCTAAAGATAAATAAATAAAATCTTTAAAAAAAGACAAGAGATAAGCATTGGTGAGGATGGGGAGAAAAAGGAACCCTTGTGCACTGCTGGTGGGAATGGGTAAATTGGTGCAGCCAATATGGAAGATAGTATGGAAATTCCTCAAAAAATTAAAAATAGAACTACCATAAGATCCAGCAATCCCATTTCTGGAAATTTATGTAAAGGAAATGAAATCACTCTCTTGAAGTCATATCTGCATTCCCATGTTTATTGCAGCATTATTTACAATAGTCAAGATATAGAAACAACGTAAGTGCCCATGGACAGACGAACGTACCAAGATTGTGTATGTGCACACACACTCAGAGGAATATTATTAGCCATAACAGAAAAAATCCTGCCATCTGCAACAATGTGGCTAGGACTTGAGGGCATTATGCTAGGTGAAGTAAGTCAGAGAAAGACAACATAGTGTATAGTAGCACCGATCAGTGGAGTCTAAAAACAGAATATACGGGAACAGCGTGGAATGGCTGCAGCCGAGTGCTGAGGTGTGGGGGGAATCAGGAGAGGCTGGCCGAAGGTGCAGACTTCCAGGTGAGCGTGAGGTCAGTGAGACCTGAGCATCTACTGCACAGCGTGTGACTACAGTTAACAATACTGCAGTGCACACTTGAAAGTTATGTGAGGTAATGGCTGTGTTAGCTAACTGTATTGTGGCAATCATTTCACAAATATACATGTATCAAATCATCAGGCTGCACACCTTAACTTACACGATGTTACCTGTCAATTATATCTCAGCCAATCTGGGGAAAATATATTGAAAACCAATTCTTTGGGAAAAAGGTAAACAAACCATCAGCTAACCAAATCACAGTGTGGGGGAAGGGCAGGCAAAGGGAAAAAGTATAAATGCAAGAGAAATGAGAATAAATAATGTCATTAACGCAAAGAAGATCTGCTCAGTTCTGTGTAAGTAACTGAAAAACTCAACAAAATGTCAAATGCTCTGTGAAAAGAAAAACTGTTAAAAAAGGCAGAAAATCCAAACCATAGAAAGGGGAGGAGGGACCAGACAGTTTCAAAGAAATAACATCCACTAAAAAGATGAATAAAT
>PVKM010040419.1:0-13452 GCA_004027735.1 Carollia perspicillata
CATTGAAAGTCATAACTCAATATATTTATTACCCGAAATGAAAATAAGGAAACTGGAACCAAGGAAATGACTCAGAATGTAACACAGAGGTAAAAATGGAAAACAAAGAATGAATGAGATTTTAAGAATCACAAAGAGCAGAATCATAAATAACAGGATATTCAATAGGAATTATTGAAGGGGTGAACAGAAAATGAGAAAGACAGATTCTTACACTGACAAGTACAATGTACCAGTATCTACTGCGGCATAATAAACCACCCCAAAATGTAGTGGATTAAAGTCATAACTATTTACTTAAACCACAGTTCTATGGGTACACAACTTGGGCTTGGCTCAGCTGAGAGGCCACGCACACCCTGCGGTCAGCAGGCAGTGGCCGCACTTGCATTAGTCCACTAAGAAATGAGGAGGAGGAGGACTGTCCGGCTCAGCCCGTGCGGGCTCCCCGCGAGAGTGCCCTCTGTCTCCCTCGGTAGCGGTCACGCCAGAGACGCATCATCCTTGCGGTGACCAAATGCCTCTGCGTTCAGATAAAATGTTTTGCAGCCAGGTTTCCAATGTGCTATTGGGTAGCACGTTTGCCCTTTTACACAGATTGTGACAGATGTTGACTTAGTGGGAACGACTTGGTTCCAAGACAGAAGTTGGGCTCATTTTCATTAATGACTTAATATTTCTTTGCCTCTATTCCAAGCTTGGGGTAACTAACTATTAGTTTTACCTATGACCACTTCACCTTCCCAATTCAGCTCAAAATATCTAAATAGAAACAAATTACTTTGGTCAGTGTTAAAATTTGCTCCGCGAGGACTGCAGTACCAAGACCTTTTTAAAAAAATTATGTCTAATGTCTTAAAAATTCAAAAATCCTATTTGTACAGTTTTGTGGGTTGGTGGATGGGCAAAGTAGGAGAGATGGAGCTGGACGGTGGGAAGTAAAAGCAGCTAGAAAAATTGAAAACACAGATCAGTTAAGAAAACAGAAGATTTTCCTATTTTGAGCTTCCTACACTATGAGTCTCCATTCCTCCCAGACAAGTGGTAGCTAAAAAGAAATTTCTTGTTCCTGAATAAACTCCACATTAGAGTCTTTAGGAACAAACTCATAGGAAGTAAGGAAATCTTGTTACTAATCGCAATAGGCTTGTGAATGACAACGGCCCTTTTAATCCTGGTCTGGAACCACCTTGGTCTGGAAAGGGCTTTCACCCAGACAGTCATCACACAGTGTTCTATTCAAAATATACAAGCTATGTGGGCACATAGGAACTAAGGGGCAAAAGGGGGAAAATGTCACCTGTCCCAGGAAGCTCCTAACTTAATCCACTTAGGATGCAAAAGTAGGGCCAGAGGGTAAAGGGCTGGGGAAAGGTGGGGACAAGAAACCACTGAGGAGATGGCAGCCCGTAGCTTCCAAATTTCCACAGATGGTCCCTACTTCAGGCATTCAGACTCCCACCCTCATGGGTGCCCTTGGACTTGTCATACCAGACGATCACATGGTTTTAAAAATTTGGTCACTATCAACATGGACAGCCTAAGGTGCTAGGAAAGTAGACGGAGTCTTTCTGCCAGCTAGGCCACCACTCCTATTTCAATGACTTCTAGGGTGGGCAAGCAGTCTGGGCCCTTGGTCAAGTTTGTCTGTAGACTTGGCATCCCCCTTCTCCACCTCAGACTTTGAAGCCTCCTCATTGTTTTAATGATGACCAATATCTAGCCATAACACCCCACATCCATCACACCCTATTGAACTCCTGCAGGGGGGAAAATGCCCAAATTGAACAAGATTTGCAAAACGTGAGGAAAAGTAAATAGAACTTATAGCTAGAGCAAGAGTAAGACTGAAATTTTGGTAAGGAGGCCTCCTCTGCAGGGTACGCAAAGGGTACTTGCTGACACTAGAATCTGACCACTGGAGCTTCTTCCTTTGTGTTAAGACACTGAGAACCAGGAAGCTGTCTTCCCCGAGGCAGTGGCATCAAGGCAGGCCTGACATGGCTACTGGAACACCTGCACAGAAATTCAGACAAGCTGCTTCCACCTTGACTCTGCCTTTGTCACCCCATCAAATCTAGAGCATCTCATGTCTGTTCCTGCTTGCATATCTGACTGACCCACCACCAACCCAATTACATTCTTATTCCATTCATGAACAGACTGTTTGGAAAAGTACTATTTCCCAGCTTGATGGTGCTCCTGCTCTTGACATTGAATCCTTGTACAATTGTGTCGCTGGTTCTCCTAGGCCAGGCTCTCCTGGGATAATTTACACAAGCTAGTTATGAGTTAGGCATTTACCATTTTAACATGAAAAAGAGCCTGGGGAAGACTTTCAGTTCTAATCTGGAGGAGAAAAGACACTGTTTCTCCTTTCCCCTCCCAGCAACAAGTAAGATTGTCCCCTTTCTAAACACAGCAGCATTGATGAAACGTACAGACCCTTCTGTTTTTAAATTACCATACGTAAAAACAGAAAGTAATTGGAAGGCTCTGGCCTTTGAAGACTGGAGAGAGGTAGAACTTAAGCTCCAGAGAATGAAATCACCAAGAAGCAAACTGATTTCGCACTTCACAACCTCTGTAAAGCTGAGGCTTTGAGGTACTAGCTGGGGTGAGGCAACTAATAAAAACAGGGAGATTTGTTCAAAATCTATTTATGAGCATTTGTTCCTCACCCACAACCCAAACAAAGTAATAAAAATCCTTCCATATATATACATTTCTGAAAAGTAATGAAGCCTCCAAAAAATTTCATATGAAGGGGGTTATATTCAACAGTAAAAATAATGATGCAAACATTCCCCTCAACTCAGCTGCAAAAATGCTAGCAGCCAGCTTCATACCCTTTAAGAAGCAGATTGAAAGCATCTTCTCTCCAGACATTAATGGTCCCAGAGAGAAGTCCAATAGATACTGACATCTGAGTCTCCACTGAAAAGCCTGCTTCCTGCCATATACAGTACAGTGGAGCCAGAGGGGCCCCTCCCAAGCTCACAGATTTTCCATTTAGCTGGTTAGTACTAGCCTGACTCTCAAATAAGAGCAGGTAGTCAGGAATCAATAGACAGTTAGGAAGCTTCCTGCGTGAAAGGCAGAAACAAAAACCCAACCCAAACAAACAAACAAAAACAAACAGGAAAGTCCACTTAGAAGAAGTAGAGATAATGTAGGGAATAAATGAACACTTCGAGACCAAAAAAAGCTGGAAACAACATCCTTAGATTAGAAGAGAAAGTGCACTCCTGAATACTTTCTATAGGATACTATAGAAAACAAATAATTAAAAAATAAGAATGAGCTCTTAGAAATTAAGCATCATAGAACCAAAATTTTAAAAGTTGATAGCAAAGGTGGGTAATAAAGTTGAGGATGTCTCCCAGAAAGTAGAACAAAAAGACAAAAAAGATATGAACAACAGAAAAGATAAGGAAATCAGAAGCTGGATCCTGGAGGTCAAATATCCAACTGATTGGACTTCCAGAAAGAGAAATTTGGAAAGAAGTATTTAAAAGAAGAAATGTTTTTTTTTTTCTAACTGCAAGTCTTGAGTCCCTCAACTGAAAGGGTCCCCCAAGTCCTTAGCATAAAGAATGAAAACCACAGCAAGTCGTAGGATATCAATTGCTACTGCTAAAAAACACTGTGGGATACATCCCTGGTGCAAATATCAATACAAGGTTAGATGCACAAGAGATTTACTGGGGGGAATGCCCCTGAAGGACAAAGGGATAGAGAGCAAGAGTAGGTAGGGAGACCCTTCAGACCACATCGTAGGTCTGACACCGGCGAGAGGAGAGAGGAAAGAGAGACTTGAGAGAAAAGGTTTCAGACAACAGCACAGTTCAGCAGTCTCGGCCAGGCCAAAGGGGAGCGTCTGAGCCAAAAGTTGTTTGCTAGAGGGCACTGCCATCATGTAGGCACAGCCAGGCTATAGCACCCTCACCTTACTTACTGTCTGAAAGTCACCTAGGGGAAGTATGGCCTCTTTGTTCACACGGTGGACCCAGAGGTGTGGCAGCTGGGCTGTCAGGCAACTATGCTTTCCGTGGCAGATTGTGTCAGTGGGACATCTAAGCAGTATACCTGCGTGACCGACAAATTCATGTCTTACCATGCACAGATCCAATTCTCCATGGTTCCTGTGGGCCTCTCTCCCCAGGAATACACAAGAGGGAAGTTAGTGGGAAGAACTATAGTTCCTGGTGCTGTCATCTCTCTTGAGATCACAACGGTACTCATCCTTTCCCCCGGGCACCATCCCATCTAAATTCCCCTCCCACTCAGATATTAATTCTGCAGCTCTTGGCAGCTTACCTGGTAGCATGACTCAACCTTTCATTTTCGAGAGGTCTTAGTAATCACACTCTTTTCAGGTAGGATTTGTTGCCACATCCAACCAAAGACCCAGCAATGGTGCAGAAAGAGATGCCCACGAGGATCCGCTGGATCCATACATATTTCCCCTCACCCCCATCGTGCGAAAGCAGCCCAACATCCTCCTGTTCATGAAGTTCAGATACCTCTGCCAGGATGATGGCTCCTCTTTTCACCTGCTGGTCTTTGGCCGTAAGGCATCCAAAATGCCCCTGTGGCAGCCATAGCATATAGTTCAATAGGACCCTTTCGGTGTCTTCTGTCAAGAGTGCACCTCATGTGGGGAGCAGGGCCTGCAATCCCTCAGAGCCCAGAGTTACAGATATAAGGAACAAAGTTCCCCACGGGGTCACTGCGAGTGATGATCAGTGGATCCACTCCTGCTTCTACCCTTGGTTCCCAAACCCATTGCATAAAAGACCATACGAACATGTACAGTGCCTCCTGAAGGATGGCAGCCCACCATTTCAGAGTATTGTCTCCACGCTGGAGCTGCACTGCGCTGCAGTAACCATTCCGGTGCTGCACAAGGCTGGCTCCTTCTCGATGACGTGTAGTGATATGACCAGTGCATCCCATGGTCATGGGCCTACTCTCGTGCCTCTTTGGGAGTGGAGTGTATCTCCTGGTTGATATTATGTTGGGTGTGATTCCATGACTATAGTCCAGGCACTTCTTGAGCCTCCAGATAATGATGCTTGCTGAAGCTCTGTGGGTAAGAAAGGCAAACCCTAGAACCAGCACAGGTTATCTAACCTTGTGAGGATGAACTGCTAAGCCTTCCAGGCCAATGGGACACATTAGTTGACTTGCCACTAAGTAGGCAGTTGGAGATGAAACTGTTTTATTTTCCAACTCAGCAAATCCCAGAATACCTGGGCTCTCTGTATGCCATCCATATTTCTTTGAAAACTGGCTGGTTTGTCTACGAACCCATCTCTTTCTTATAGTCTTATTATATGCAGCTGAGTCCAACTAGCTCACACTTACACCATTTTGTCTGGAGAGCTCTTGGCACAAATCCAGATCTTTTAGGTGAATATTCTAACTTCCAAGTTACCAAATATTTATAAAATATTTCACCCTCTTATAACACAATGCCCATTTTCTTTCCAGCCTCCTTCGCAGCCTTCTTGTGCCCACCACTCAGTCCCCCCAAAAATGCTACTTATGTTTTATTTTTCCTATTGTTAATACCAGTTTCTAATACCATTTAGATCTCTGATACCAAATGTAGCATTGTAGCATCGCCACAAAATCTACAATGACAAACATCCAAAAACTCAGTGGCTTAAAATAACAGTAATTTATTATCATTGATCTGTGAGTCAGCTGAGGCTTGGCGGATCTCAGCTGGGCTCAGCTTGGCAGCTCTGCTGATTTAGGTTGAGGTTGGCTAGGACTGATTGGCTTTGTTCCATATATTACTCATCCTCCTTCTAGAATCAATGGGCTAGTCATCAGCGTGTTCTGCTGCTTCTAATGACGCAGCATGAGATAGCAAATTCAACCATTCAAGGGCCTTTTAAGTGTGTGTTTGCAACCTATCTGCTAATATCCCATTAGACAAAATAATTCAGGTGGCCAGGCCTAGAACTGGAGGGCAGGGAAGTGCATTCTACCTACATAAATGGGGGGAGGGGCCAAGGGAGAACTGTAAATTTTTTTGAGCAATAATCTAATCTGCCACATGCTATTATGGAATTTTGGATTACCTCCAAGGTGAAAGAGTCATCAAGCACAAAGAATTGGGGATTAGAATGCCACAACTTCTCAGAGGAATGCCAGAAGCTAGAAGACAATAAGAATGCCTTCCAAATTCTGTGTGACATGATTCTAAACCAGGAATGCCATATCCATGTAAGAGTCAGTCAATTATAAGGGTGGAATAAAGACATCTGAGAAATGCAGAATCTCAGTTATTTATCTGCCATACATAACTTTCCTCTGGAAGCTACTAGAGAGTAAGGCCCACCAAAGAAGAAGAAGAGGAAGAAGGAGGAGGAGAAGAAGAAGAAGGAAGAGGAGGGGGAGAAGAAGAAGAAGGAAGAGGAGGGGGAGAAGAAGGGACTAAACCAAGAAAGAGGAAGATGAGGAATTCAGGAAATAGGAAATCAACATAGAAGTGAGATGAAGCAAATTTCTGGCATGCTGGAGAGAACCAATCTGGAGCAGAGGAATGAAGGGCTCCATGACTCTCTGCAGCATAGGGAATTTAATTGTGTAGAAAAACATTCAAAATGCTATTGTAGAGAGTAGGAAAACTCAAGTACAGTACAATAAAAAACTAAGCAAATGAAAAAAAGTGGCACAATTATTAACAGAAAATTTAAAAGATGTATATAAAAAGAAGTAAATCATAGTTTACTATATGGTTCAGCTGTAAACAATATTTCATATGATAGTCACAAAATTATACTGGGAGAATGTGAAATGAAAGTGAAATCCTTATCTACCACAATAAAGCCACTAGACAGTATCGACATTGATAAATCAGGAGAAAGCAATATAATACATATTATTTAGCAATATAAAAGAATGTACTGACTCTGGCAAGTAGACTTACACAATATGAAGGATGGGAAGTGGGATTGCTATTTTACAAGTCTTTTATCAATATCTGATTTTTTTAAAACATGTTGTGCACATATTACTCTGATAATTTTTAAAGGCCTAAGGAAAGTTAATACAATAACCCAGTATAATGCTTTCATGAGAGAATATTGAATCTGTATATCACTTACTGAATAAATATTTATGCTTAGTTCTGGGCATCAAAATAATGATTAGTATCACGCAGTGTTTAGTGATTACAAAGCAGGTTTACATATAGTCCTGTGATTTAACATTAACCATTCTGTAAGGTTGATACAACAGCAAATTTACCATGATGCTAATGAATCTTAAGCTTCAGGACCCCTTCATGAATGGACCACTTCCTAACTCCAGGAAGGAGCCCTAGCAATAGGTTCACATGTTATACATTTTTGTAACTAATATAAAAAACAGCCTTTGTTAAATTGACTCTTTCTTTCCACCCCAACTTCCAATGCATCATACCTCACCTAATGTGGCCAGCAGCACTGTTTCTAAACAACTGCATTTTGTACCCATTCAATTTGTATTCACAGTTCTGTATTTTTTTGTTTAAAAAGAGCTCTCCCAGAGACAGCCAACCTATCAGATGCAGAGTTCAAAAGACTGGTAGTCAAGATGCTCACAGAAATGTTTCAGTATGGCCACAAAATAAAGGAACAAGTGAAGGTTATACAAAGTGAAATAAAAAAAAAATACACAGGGAATCAAGAGTGAAGGGAAGGAAACCAGGACTCAAATCAATGATTTGGGACAAAAGGAAGAAATAAGCATTCAACCAGAACAGAATGAAGAAACAAGAATTCAAAAAAATGAGGAGTGGCTTAAGAACCTACAGAGCAATTTTAAGTATTCCAACATCTAAATCATAGGGGTGTCAGAAGAAGTAGAGGAAGAGCAAGAAATTGAAAATTTATTTGAAAAAATAAGGAAGGAAAACTTCCCCAGTCTGACAAAGGAAATAGATATCCAAGCCCAGGAAGCACAGAGAGTCCCAAACAAGTTGGACCCAAGGAGGAACACACCAAGACACATCATAATTAAAATGCCAAAGATTAACGATAAGGAGAGAATCTTAAAAACAGCAAGAGAAAAGAAGAGTTACCTACAAAGGAGTTCTCATAAGACTAACAGCTGATTTCTCAAAAAAACTTTGAAGGCAAGAAGGGACTGGCAAGTAGTAATCAAAGTCATGAAAAGCAACGACCTACATCCAAAATTACTCTATCCATCAAAGCTATCATTTAGAATGGGAGGGCAGATAAAGTGTTTCCCAGATAAGATAAAGTTAAAGGAGTTCATCATCTCCAAGCACTCATTACATGAATTGTTAAAAGGACTTATCTAAGAGAAAGAAGATCAAACCTATGAACAGTAAAATGACAACAAACTCACAACTATCAACAGCTAACCTAAAAACAAACAAACAAACAAACTAAGCAAATAACTAGAACAGGAATAATCACAGAAATGGAGATCACATGGAGGGCTATCAGTGGGGAGGGGGAGGAGGGAGAATGGGAGGAAAAAGGTACGGGGATTAAGAAGCATAAATGGTAGCCACAAAATAGACAGGGGGAGGTTAAGAATAGTGTGGGAAATGCAGAAGCCAAAGAACTTATATGCACAATACATGGACATGAACTAAAGGTGGACGGGAATGCTGGGGAGTGGGGGTACCGGGTGGAAGGGGATAAAGGGGAGAAAAAATGGCACAACTGTAATAGCATAATCAATAAAACATACTTAAAAATTAAAAAATAAGAAGAGCTCTCCCAAATAGTATAAACTTCAGTCTCCATACAACCTGAATTCATCCCTGAATAAGTATTATCTATCCCATTTTACAAACTGATAACTGAAGTTAATTGGCTTTGCTCAAGTTTACATATTTGGACTTAAGCCCAGATATTGGAATGTCTACATCCACTTTCTTTTTGCTACTCCATAACACATCTCTAGATGGTGGAAGAAAAGTTAAAAGGCATTAGAAAAATCAGTTGCAAAACATGGCGGAAAGGCGATAAGCTTGAGCCATCAGGGTTCATGTGGCATTGTTCTGGGTAATGGGCGAGGGTGAAAGATTTTTTTAAAAAGTCCCGGAAGACAGATCAGGACGATACAAACTTTCATCTTCAGCTGGCTCTGCCTAGTGGTTGGGGAGCCATTGCACTGAAGTGCCTCCTGGGAGACGCAACCCACATGAAGTAGGAAGAGTAGGGCTCCGGATGTCTGTCATTTCAACCTGGCCTCTGAGAAGAGACCCTGGTATGTCTCTGGGAAGAGCCTAAGCCTTGTTGAAGTCAGAGGTCAGGAAATCAAAGACTTATGGGGTTGGAAAAGACCTTTGGGGGAACTCACCCAACTCCTCAATGAGAAGAGGCAGAGTATAGTGAGAGGCATCACATGTCCTGGGTAAGAGCACGGTTTGAACTTGGCTTCTCTCTGTGTGGGAGCTGTATAACTTGTAGCAAGTTATTTAATCTCTATGCCCAGTTTTTTCATTTGTAAACTAGGGATAGCAAAATGAATCCATATTCCATTACCTATAATTCAAAATCCATAAATCTAAAATTATTTCAAAACTTATTTGGTGGAAAGAACTGATCTGAACTCATATGGCAGCAAAATCTAACCCAATTCATGTCAAAGTATTTATTCCATTTTATGTAAAAATTCATATACCTCACCACAGAAATATATATGTGATTAAGAACTACAGTCCCATGGGAGTGTTTTATAACACATGCCATGTACCTTTCTGAAAATCCAAAGAGTTTACAAGCACATCTGGTCTTTTGGCTTTTGGATAAAGGCCTGTGAATCTCAAGTGCCTATCTCGCCGTATGTCCTGAGGATTAAATTAAGTAGTTCTCCCTTATTCATGAAGGGTACGGTCAAAGACCCTCAGTGGATGCCTGAAATCCCAGGGAGTATCGAATCCTATATACTTTTATTCCTATATTATGATAAAGTTTAATGTATAAATTAGGCACAGTAACAGATTAACAATGATAACTAATAATAAAATAGAGCAAATAAAATAAAACAACATACTGTAATAAAAGTTGTGTAAACATGGTCTCACTCTCAAAATATGTTATGTACTATACTCACCTTTTCATTTAAAAGAACTGCTTTCTAGCTTCTCATTGACATGTCTGAATTGCCAGCCTCGCTACTCTCATGCTGTAGGGCCATTCTTAAGTAGAATAAGGGTTACTTGAACACAAGCACTGTGATGCCATGACAGTCAGTCCGATAACCACGATGGCGACTACTCCATGACGAACAGGTGCGCTGCGTGTACAGCTGGAGATGCTGGGCAAAGGACTCATTCGTGTCACGTGCTGATGCCTCAGGGCAGTGTGACATTTTATCGAATTACTCAGAATGGCATGCAATTTAAAATGTATAAATCGCTTTTTTCTGGAATTTCCTATTTAATATTTTTGGATCACAGAGGGTAACTGTAACCACAGAAGGTCAAATGACAGATGAGCGGGACTGCTGTAGTAATATGTAGGAAAGGTGCTTTGAATAGTACTTGGCACAAAATAAGTGCTCCAGACAGGTTTGCTGTTATCACTGGGCACCCCTCTACCAGCATAATCCTGAGAGATGTTATCTGGCATTTCTCTGACTCCTGGAGAGGTGAATTCACTTCTTTATGAGGTACCTAGTTTAAATGCTGAACATTTCTAATCTAATCTTAAAAGCTAGAATTTTCCTTTCTCTAACCTCCCGCCGCTGGTCACTGTTAAACTTGCGTACAGCTTTTGCAGATAGCTACCATGTCTCCCCGGGGTCTTCTCAGCACGGTTAATTGTTCATTACATACAGGGCGGGGCAAGAGCAGCTGCGAGTCTGCAAAACACAGAGTTTACTCTTGCATTATTATTTATTAATTACTGTATTACTTTCCGTAGGAACAGTTGTAAACCTACTTTTGCCCCACCCTGTGTTGCTCCCAGACCAACCTGCCAGCTCTCCCCTCCGCTCACTGCAGTTTGCCAGTTATCTTTTCCTATGCAGCACCCCACATATGCCCAGAAGTCCATATGGATTCTGACCAGCATATAGTACAGTTCACATTTTTCTGTGCTCCAGACTGTGAAAAACAACTGCGTCTCAGTGTGAAAACAGAGTGAGTCGGGAGGAGATTTGGAAAAACATAATGAAGGCAATCACAGAGCTTCGTTAGAAAAACATCCTAAAAATTTCAATTTCAAAGCAATTTTTTTCCAGTTTCCCTGAACTGAGATAGAAAACAGTAAGCAGCCTAGACTGATCAAAATGCAAGAGTCAAGTAATGTACAACTAAGGTCAGTGACGTTATGCCAGTTCATTTACTGTGAAATACTACAGATAGTAACGCTGGAGCTGGGTGAAGGTCATGGGCTGTATCCCACAGTCCAAGAAAAATGAATGACACTCCAACAGGAAGAGAAGAACAGAGTTAAATCAAACTCTGACAAGTCATCAGCATGAATTTACAGCAAATTACACGAAACAGGCGGACACTGCTCCCTCTGGTGGGCACAGCCAGACCCTTCCTCATCTTTGTCCTTGACCCCTGCTGGTTAAAAAGAACCCAAGCAAGCAAACCCACTGAAGGGAAAGAAATCCATTTCCAGAATAGACATTGTAATTATTCACTCAAGCTGTGATGGGAACAGTGAGAAAAACGTTCTTCTCATACACTGGCCATCTTGGCTCCCTGAAAAGTGTGCCTAGAATTCGAGATCCCCTTGGAGTCTTGGTAAAGATCCTTAAGGGCTGGCTTGTGGGTACCTAGGGATTTGTTATTCTAGTTTTTCTATTTGCATATGTTTAAAAATTTCCATAGTAAAATGTTTTGAGCCCTGGCTGGTGTGACTCAGTTGGTTGGAGCATCGTCGTGTAAACCAAAAGGTCATAGGTTTGAATCCTGGTCAGAGCACATGCCTGGGTTTCGGGTTTGGTCCCCTGTTGGAGTGTGTACAAGAGACAACCAATAGATATTTCTCTTTCACATTAATGTTTCCCTCCCTCTCACTTCCTCCCTTCTCCTCTCTCTAAAATCAGCGAGCATGTTCTCAGGTGAGGATAAAAAACAAATTTTAAAAAATGTCTTGAAAGATCTTTAAGCAATAACTTTGTAAAAAGATATTGACAATCTAGTAGTTGAATCTGTCCTCCTTTCCCCTATCCTAAAGACACTTTCAGTAGGTCCCACCACTACTAAACTGTTTGGGGAACTGTTGGTAATTTTTATATGGATGGATTAGATCATCTAATAGCTTATATATCTAATAACTGACCAAGGAAGTAAACTATTCAGACAGTTGTGGAACTGAAAACTGTGTTCAAATTATGTTGGTGAATGAAGACCATCAGGTTAGTGTCTGATAAAGGCAAGGATGTTTGTAAGTTTGAGAAACTTTAGCCTGGGTTTTCCTCTAATCCACTGATGAGTGGGTTTATGATCATGGTCCTCAGACTCAGACCAAACCTGGTACCAGAACCACACAGATAAGAGTAGGAAATTGATTAGACTAATAGACTTTGGCCTACTTCTGGTCAAATGCATCTAAGAACTAACCCACCATTTACCCTGGCTCAAGTAAACACCTGGTTGGGCTGCCAATGTTTTGTGTAACAGGACTCCCGAGCATCGTTTCTCATCCTGGCCCTGCCATTCACTCCAGCCACTGCCGTGGGCAACCAGTCCAGGGAAGTGGGGACCAGCTTCACAAGGTGTAATCTGATAGCACCTCAGTCCACAATATGGACCCCCAGATTTCCCTCCAAAGCTTCTCTGAAACCAAGATCTGTGACGCGTGTAGAAAGCAGCTTGGCAGCCACATATACACAATCCAGACGTGTTGTGCAATTGCTACCTTTGAGGATTCCTTTGGATAGGATGCTGTAGGTGGACAGAAATAAGGACCCTGGAGGTTCAGAGAACACTGTCTGGAACCTTAAGCCAAGGATTTAGTCAAAGGCGACAATGTTAAAAGGAGACAGAATGCAAAGCCTCAACAGGTCTCTATTTCACAGTTAGGCCCCTTACAGGACAACTTGAAGATACTAAGACATGGGGTAGGGTAAACAAGTCTGAGTATACTGAGTCACTAGATGGATTTTTAATCCTCTAAGAGAGCAGAACCAGGCTCCTTCCCCTTGAGAGAAGAGATCCACCTCACCTAGTCAGGAGATCCTGAAAAGACCTGGCCTGAACCTTGCCTTGCAGTGTGATTCTTTCTTCCTCAAGAGCCTCTCCTACCCCCACTGGCTGTCTCCAGCATAACTAGAACCAGGTTTGGGCTCAAGCAGGAGGGAAAATATCTCCCTTCTCCTGTAGGAAATAGTTTACGGAAAGAATCCAGGGCCCGGCTAATTCGTGCAGGCAGAAACCTGAACATGTTGGAGGGTGTGGCCCTTGAGCGTGTGGGACCAGGGTTGGTGAGCAGATAGCAGAGAGTTTATTGACAT
>PVKM010040420.1:0-13448 GCA_004027735.1 Carollia perspicillata
CTACCAAACCCAATAAGCAATGACAGCAATTGAATCTTAATGGGTGCTTTATTCACATGGCCGGCAATCTGAGAAGATGGTGGGTTCATACCCTAATAGAACATCTTATCTTCTCTTTCCAGGCCAGACTTTTTATAACGGGTTGGGGCAGTGTGGGTAATAAACAAAGTGCAGTGAGGGCTTTGAGATTCAGAAGCTGCAACATTTTTGTCCTGGACAGTTAGCTGTTCCCAGGGAAGAGTGGTTATCTGTCTCTCCCTGGAACACAAAGGCCTGGATGCCTTCAGTTTTCCCCAGGCAGTAATCTTAAGAAGTGCCCCAGGAGGAGGTCAGCTGTTTTCCCAGGAGCCAGGACAGGGCTTATCTGTTGTTTCTGAAACAAAAGCTTTAACATACATATTACTTGTTAGACTTATAACTTTTTAGAGTAAGCAAAAATTTTCCAAGTCTTGAGTCCCCTATCAGTTTGACTGGGACTTAGCCTCTGATCCGGTCTCCAGGGCTCCCTTTTTCTCTGACTTCACAGTGAGCTAAAAGCAGCCCCGCCTTAGCTCACTTCAGTCTCTGTGACCTTCACTTCCCTGTAAGGTAACAACAGCCTCGCCTTGGCTGACTCACTTCCTGTAATTTTTCTAGGGTGCCAAAGCAGAACACCACCTGGCTTTCTCCAGTAACTTTTTCTACCCTAAGCCCTTCCTTTGTTTCACTTTCCCCAACCTTAATAAATGTATTCTCAAAATCACTTGGACTCCTGTTGTGAAATCTTTTCCTACATGAAATCAAGAACCCATGCACTACAATGCCAGCCTGAGGCAAACTTTCTCCAGCCTGGTTCTTGTCTGGTAACATTGTGAGAAAAACGCTGATCTCTCTCTAGCCCTTGGAGGTCCAGCCAACTGCAGTGTCTTGCATTTTTAACCAGTGTGTGTACAGATATAATCATTTTCTCTGTGTGACACAATTTGAAAGAGTTTGGAAAGCTCTTCTTGAACCTATATCACTTTAAAAGCTTATGGAATCCCAGGTACTAATGGTTTCATATTCCTGTTATCTTTTGACCAGACTCAATTTCTTAAAAGGAGTACCTCAAAGGAAATATCATATTTCTAATTCCTAATCTTAAATCTTTCACTTCTACATGTAAATTTAAGATGAATGTTGCAAATAATACCTGGTATTTTATTTACAACTTGATAGAAAACTATTCATCAGGAGTTAATTTCTTACTTCTATCCTGTTACATATTTTGGTAGGCAACATCTAAGTCCTTCAAAGGAAAATAGGAGAGGAGTACATTTGCATAGTAACCCAGATTATCTTTAATTGATGATTATATCTCATCACAGCTTCCAGAATTTTGCAGTGCTTTACTTTTCTTTGGTGTATTATTATTTATTGCAATCACTGGAAAAAACTGGAGTGAATGGGAAAGAGATTTACTGCAAAGTATTTAGAATTTCAAAATAAGAGATTTATTTTTATGGTTTGACTTTTTTTTTCTTGATAAATAACCAGTCAGTAGTTTGACTAGTGACACGAAGTTTGTGTACCGACAAAAAGACTATTTGACAACCCATTAGCATCTGCTATCTGACACCAGAGCTACTCAGTGTCTTTTTAAATTGCAGGTTTAAAAAATGCCACTAGATGGTACTGCCTTGATAGATGCGGGGAGAATTGCCATTATTCTTAGTATAATGAAATGTAGCTAAAATTGGGCGGTGAAATACAGGCACCTATTTAATAGCTTCTCTTCTCTTTTAATTTATAGACTTTAGAGAGAAGGAGGAAGGGAACGAGACCCCAACCCGCTGCTCCACGTATTTATCTGTTCATTGGTTGATTCTTATATGTGTCCTGACCAGAAATCAAACCTGCAACCTTGGCATGTAGAGATAATGATCTAGCCAATTTAATATTCCTCAAAGAATTGCTCTTTAATTAATAAATTGAATAATTCTTAGAAAAGTGACCATGCAAAATTTTATTTCTGTTCTGAAACTTCCTTATAGCACTCTTTGTTTTTAATCCTGATAATGATTTCAAATTTCCTATACTGCTACATTTCTGTGCATAAGTTTATAAAGCATGCACTCACATTTCTACCCTTTGCATTCAGAAAACCAGTACTCTCCTCTTGGTAATTGCAGAACGTTTTCCCCAGTACTCTCCCCATCATCTACAATAGCTATGTGGCACAGACTTATGTGCTAAACGTGGTCTAGTTAGTAAAAACTTGCTGTAGAACATCTTTTCTCAAAAAATCCCACATCCTGGCTGGAGTGGCTCAATGGATTGAGCATTGACCCTTTGAGCAAATCAAAGGGTCGCCAGTTAGTCAGGGCACGTGCCTAAATTGCAGGCCAGGTCCCCAGCAGGGGACATATGAGAGGCAACATACACTAATGTTTCTCTTCCTCTCTTTCTCCCTGCCTTACCCTCTCTAAAAATAAATAATAAAATAAAATAAAAGATCCCGCATTCAAAACCTGTAAAATAAAGAGTTTTTCTGTAATCAAGATTCAAAGTGATTAAATTCTTTTTTTATAGCCTTTGTAACAAGTAGAGCCTCAAATTGTTAGAATATTTTTACACTTCCCTATTTTTAGTTTCCATATTTATGGCAATAAAAATCTTTCATTGAAGTTATTCTCATCCAGTAAAAATTTACTGGTTGCACTATTTGATATATTATTCTAATTTGGAAAATATAATTTGAAACAAGTTTTGACATTAACTGAAATATGGAAGTTGGGTTCATATCTAAAATTCTTGGGAAAGGTGTTGCTTTTATTATTAAATGTTGCCTTTTAAAATTAAAAGATTAGAACTAAAAAATATAATTACCAAAATTTGAAACTCACTAGGATGGGCTCCAAAACATAACAGAATCAACAGAGATGTGGGAATCAGTGGATTTAAATATGAAATAGAAAGTAGCCAATGTGAATGACAGAGAGAAAATACAGTGGCAAAAAAAAATGAACAGAGCCTCAGGGTCTGTGGGCCTGCAACAAACTATCTAACTTTCATGTCATGAAAGACCCAGAAGGGAAGAACAAGTGTGGGGATGGAAAGCATCCAAAGAAATAATGACTAAAAAGATTCCAGTTTGGACAAAACAACCTCAGAGGGTAACATAGGAAAACTATAAACACTTTAGTCCCATAAGTTTGACAACTGAGACAAAATGTAACACTCTTTTAAAAGCCTACTACCACAGCTCACCCAGCATGAAACAGATCATTTGAACACCACCTGTACTTACAAAAGGAATTGAAATTGTAATTTAAAAACTACCCCAAAATCTCCAGACCCCAATGGTGTCCATGGAAAATTATACCAAATATTGAAAGAAGTATTAAAACCAATTTTATACAATCTCTTCCAGAAAATGAAAAAGACTCCGTAACTAATTTAATGATGTCAGTATTATTAAAATACCAATCCAAAAGACAGTGCAAAAAAAGAAAACCAGACCATCTCTTATAAACATAGATGTAAATCCTTCTCAAAATATTAGCAAATAGAACTCAGTAATATTGAAAAATAATTATACAACATGACCAAATGGAATTTGGAATATGCAAGGATAGTTCAACATTTGAAAATCAATTTAATGCAGCAATATCAACAGGCTAAAGAGGAAATACTATAAAATTATATGAACTGACACAGAAAATGCATTCAACAAAATACAACATTACCCCTTCATGATAAAAACTCTCAGCAAGTTAGAAATAGAAGGGAACAACCTCAACTTAACAAAGATTACCTATAAGCCACACTCAATATGAAAACCTACATACTTTCCCTTAAGATTAGGAATAAGGCAAGGATCTCCACTTCACCACTCTAATCCAACATCATATTTTAAGTCCTATTCAGTGAAATAAGACAAGAAAGGAAATTAAAAGCATACAAATTGAAACAGGAGAATTAAAACTATTCCTTTTGAAGATGTTATGATGTGCTACATAGAAAATCTTAAGAAACATACCCCAAAACTTCCTAAAACTAGTAAGTACAATCATAGACTATAAGACCAACTTACAAAAATCAACTGTACTTCTATATAATGTCAGTAAAATATGTGTGAATCTAAGTTAAAAATACAATAACCTTTATGATAGTTCAAAAAAATTAAACCTACTAAGGTATCTAACAAAACATTCAGAGTCTGTATGCTAGAAACTGCCCAATGATTCTTTTTAAAAGTGAAAGAAGTTCTAAGTAAATGAACAGACATACTGTGTTCACAGATTGGAAGACTCAACACAGTAAAGATGTCAATTCTTCCCCAAATGATACATTGCATAGGTTTAACACATTACTTCTTAGGTATAGATGAACTTATTCTAAAATTTAGGTCCTGGTCAGGTGGCTCAGTTGCTTTGACCATTGTTCTGTATACCAAAAGTCTGCAGGTTCATTTCCTGGTCACAGCACCTACCTAGGTTGTGGATTTAATCCCTGGTTAGGACACGTGTGGGAGGCAACAGATCAATGTCTCTCTTTTCCATCAGTGTCCTTCTGTGCCTTTTTCTCTCTCTCCCTGTTCCTCTTTCCCTTCCTTTCTCTGTAAAAGCAAAATAATAATAATAATAATACTCCTTGTATCAGGATTTAAATAAATAAATAATATTTGTATAGAAAGGCAAAGGGACTAGAATAGCCAAAAATTTTGAAAAAGGTGAATAAAGTTGGACTCATACTACCAAATTTTAGGAATTAGCATAGAGTTACAATAAGTACAGTACATTATTGATTAAAGGATATGCATATAAATCAATGAATGAAACAGAGTAAAGAGTCCAAGTCTAGACCCACACAAAAATGGACATCTAATTTTTAACACTGAAACAAAGACAATTCGGACAAAGTAATATTTTCAACAAATAGTGCTGGAACAATTATATATCCATATACAGGAAGAAAGAGAATCTTGACCCTAAACCTTACTTCTAATTAAAAAACAAGATAAACCTCAAAATAAAGCTTATACCTATATGTAAAATGTTACAGTGTTAAACTTTTTTATTTTTAGAGAGGGGGAAGGGAACGAGAAAGAGTGGGAGAGAAACATCAATATATGGTTGCATCTCATGTGTCCCCTACTGGGGACCTGGCCTGCAACCCAGGCATGTGCCCTGACTGGGAATTGAACCAGCGACCCTTTGTTTCACAGGCCCGTGCTCAATCCACTGAGCTACACCAGCCAGGGCACAGTGTTAAACTTTTAAAAGAAAATACAGGTGAAAATCTTCAAGGCCTTGTGTTACGCAAAGAGTTCTTAGATAATATCAAATGCAAAATCCATGAAACAAAAAGTTGACAAACTTCACTAAAATTGAAAACTTTTCTCTGCAACGCTGTTAAGATAAACTACAAAATGGAAAAAAAATTTGCAAATCACATATCTGCACCTACATTTAGAAAATATAAGGAAATGACAAAAGTTACCTGGAATGAAACATTCCAGTTTTTAAAAATGGGCAAAATACTTAACCAAAAGGTTTACAAAAGGATATAGGGTGATAAATAAGCTCATAAAAAATAATCAGAATTAGCCATTAGTAAAATGCAAATTAGACCATGAAAAAAATATGGCCATATATATCCATAGAATGGCTAAAATAAATATTTTCTTGAAAATTAAGATTCTATTTATTTAATTTTAGAGAGGGGGGAGGGAAAAAGAGAGGGAGAGAAACCTCATGTGTTGTTGCCTCTCATGTGCCCCCAGCTGGGGACCTGGCCCACAACCCAGGCATGTGTCCTGACTGGGAATCAAACCTGAGACCCTTTGGTTCACAGGCTGGCATTCAATCCACTGAGCCACACCAGCCAGGGCAATATTTAAAAAGTTTTAAATTGATTATATCAAGTGCTAGAGAAGATGTAAAGCAATAGGAACTCTCATACATTGCTAATGAATGCAAAATGATACAGACACTCTGAAAAAGTTAAATATTTACAAACTATACATTCTAGCAATGCCCCTGGGGTTAGGAAGGTAAACAATCACAACTGTTTGGAAAGTGTCCTTATGTGATGAAGTTAAAAGTGGACTAATCCTATAAGCCAAGGATTTCATCATAGATATGGTCCCTAAAGTAAGTCTGCCTCCAAAGACACATGCTGGTTCAAAGCACCACTGTTTATAATATTCCAAACTAAAAACCATCTACACATCATTTAACAGAACAGTGGAGGGTGGCAGACTCTGGCCCACAGAGTCTGCATGTTGTGACCGACAATGAAAACAAATGCACAGGCTACAGCAATCCTGTGGAGAAAAAGGGATGGGATGGTACTGTTTTCAGATGAGAGTCTTGCAGCCACTTCTCTCAAGTGGAGAGCACCTTGGCTACTCTCTCAAGAGAAAAGCACCCTGGCCCTTGCCTAGACAAGCTTTTATTGTTTTTCTCAGGTTTTACATCAAAGAAAGATTTATTATCTATTACATAGAATATTGTTGTCTACACATTAGGTACAATCAAAGAGATAAAAATAACAAATGCAAAAGGACAAGCAGCAAGCTGATTAGCTCTGTCCTTGGGAAAATTTACACAGGTTTTGGAAACTACCTTGAAGATAGGCAATAAACATCTACTGTTTCAGACCAGGGTGAGGGAGTTTTAGCAAGAGCAAGCCATAACGGTCTGTATGCATTTTCTAGGCCTGATTCCCACAAGAAAACCCAGTTTGAAGGTCTGGCTTCTGCCCACCACATCGCTTCTGTAGGTTTTCCATACAGAACTGAGTCACATTTGCCAGACCAAAACAAACCAGTTCCCTACTGTGAAGAAGTCAGTTTTTGCCTGTTTATTAAGCTTATTAAATAGTGTAAAATAGTGAAATTACTTTGGCTTTATTCTTGGTCTTAGAATCATCCTGTGAACACAACAGACAAAACACATTAAGAAACCAAAGGCACTACAGAAAACACAGTATGTACACAAGTTATACAGAATTCTAAGACATGAAAAACAATGGAATACATTTTTTCTGGTATACAATTTTATTCAAATTATAAAGATAAGCAAATGACTGACAAGCATAAAATTCAAGACAGGGATTGAAGGAGGGTGCTGTGATGATTTGGACTTTATAAAAAAGTAACAAGGGTATATAGAGTTTATTTAAGATTGGTGGTGAAGCCCTGGCCACTGTGGCTCAGTTGGTTGGACGTCATCCCACAAACCAAAACGTCATGGGTTCAATTACTAATTGGGAACATGCCTAGGCTGTCAATTCCATCCCCAGATGGGGTGCATACAAATGACAAACAGGTTGATGTTTCTCTCCTTCTTTATCTCCCTCCCTACCCTTATAAATAACTAATTATATTTTGTAAAATATTTTATATTTGTCATTGTCATTCAACTACAGTTGTCCACATTTTCCCCTAATCACTCTCTGCACCACAACCACCCCCACACACAATAGAGTATCCAGATAACCTATAATACTGGACACCTGAAATTTATATAATGTTATTAACTTACCTCAATAAAAATTTTATAGTTTAATGTACTTTAATAGCAAACTTACAGGAACAACACAGAAGGGAGACAAACTTAAACACATGTACTTGTACTGTGACTAGTGTGGCTCAGTGGGTTGGGTGTCATCCCACAAGGTGAAAGGTGGCCAGTTGGATTCCCCATCAGGTCACATGCCTGAGTAGTTTCTGTATTGGACAGGCATGTACAAGAGGCAACCAGTCCACATTTCTCTCTCACATTGATGTTCCTCTAGTTCTCTTTCTCCCGCTATTCTCCTCTCTCTAAAAATAAATAAATAGAATTTTTTTAAAAAACATGTACTTGCCTGTATCAATAGGACAACTCAGAAAAGTATAATGTGAATGGATGGAATTTACTGTATGACAAAAATGCTATAAACACCATTTACTTGCATTCAGTAAGAAATTTACTTTAAAAAAATCCAAATGCTGGCATATCCAGAAAAATTTAACAGGTTTATTTATAATTGTCATAAAGTTGAACTTGTACACTGAAACATTTTGACTTGTATTAATGCTTTATGCATCTATATTAAATGCATTTATATTAAAAATTCACACACAAATGAAAATGGAAAAACTGCTAATACCTGATTTCTTTCCTCTATTTTCTACCTGTAATCATATACTTAGATACCATTTGACCCCATGAAAAACAAATATCTAATGTTCAAAACTACCAATAACAGGAAGAAGAGAGTTTTTTTTAAACAGTGATATGTTTCCTATTATAGTGGATTCTTAAGCATGTTCTTCGCATATGCAGCATGCTAGTTGGATGTCTCTTGGCATCACTGGTGCATGTTTGGCATGAATAGCACACAGGTTGGTACCTTACAAAAGGCTGTAAGTGAGGCCTATCTGGTATCTTCCTCTGGTATCTTACTGGAAGATACCAGACAGGCCTCACTTGCCTCCTGCAAAGCACCAATAGCTGCACTCTGGAAGCAGATCACTTTTGAAGTTCTGAACAATTTCTTGCATTAGAGGCTAGAAGGGAAGTTTGTAAATCAGAAGTTCAGTGGACCTCTGACAATGTCTAATTTCACAAAGTACCATGCTAACAGGCCTGTCACAATGAGGTTTCTTCACCCATCCAGTAGAGGGCACACCCTTGCAAGCAGTAACTGGCTAGTTACTTCCTGGGAGTTATACCACCAGTAGATTTGTGGGCAGTCTGCTTTCTAGGAGGAACAGAGACCTCTTTACTTTCCCTCTTTCTCCTCGGGCTGGAGCTGGGGAACTGGAGGTCCTGCTGGTGATAGAGAGCAATAGTGGCACAGCAGCAGCTACAAATACCTCAATAATTTTTTTGATTAAATAAATAAAAAATTCCTATCATGGTAGTAAGCTCTTTAAGCACAAGAACAGCGCAAGTTAATTCTCTTTATCTTCTATTTATATTATATACATATGTGAATGTGTGTGTGTATATATGTGTGTGTGCGTGTGTATATATCTTTATCCCTTCCTTTTAATTCCCCCCACTCTTCCCCATAACCTACTCCTCTCCCCAACATTGACCCATGGATATTGTGTCCATGGAAACAACCATTCCAACTTGTTGCATCTTTATCTTCTGTGGTGTCACCAGTTTGAATGTGATATAAGAACTTAGGGCCCTGGCTGCTGTGGCTCAGTGGATTCAACGTGGGCCTGTGAACCAAATGGTCACTAGTTCGTTTCCCAGTCAGGGCACATGCCTGGGTTGCGGGCCAGGTTCCTAGTAGGGTGCGTGTCAGAGGCAACCACACATCAATGTTTCTCTCCCTCTCCTCCTCCCTCCTTCCCCTCTCTAAAAATAAATAAATAAAATCTTAAAAAAAAAAAAAGAACTTAGGGCCCTGGCTGGTGTGCATTAGTGGATTGAGCACCAACCTGCAAATCAAAGGGTCACCAGTTCAATTCCCAGTCTGAGGCACATGCCTGGCTTGTGGGCCAGGTTCGCAGTGCAGAGTGCATGAGAGACAACCACACATTGATGTTCATCTCCCTCTCTTTCTCCCTTCCTTCCCCTCTCTAAAAATAAATAAGTAAGTAAGTAAGTAAGTAAATAAATAAATAAATATAATCTTTAGAAAAATAACTTAGGAGGATGTGTGAGCATGGGCAGGCATGTCAGAATGAAGTGAAATGCAGCTACACCACAGGACTATTTCTATTTTATCAGGAGTGTCCACCACCTTCTCATCTCCACAGTCTCATCTTGTGCTTGGGGCACCTCATGAGAAGTTTTTTCATGCAGCAAACATTCTGCCTCAATGGCACACAGGCAATGGTAGCAGACGGAGTGATCTTTGTTATAGCAGCCCAAGGTGGGGCTGCCTCCTGGCAGTGGGAACATTTTATTTCTCTGGCTATTTCTAGCACTTCCAGCAGGCCATAGAGCCTGCCACAGACCAGGTAGATTCCATTGGCCAGAAGAATAAAACTGTCACAGACCCAAAATTCACTGCTGTCAAGAGGTAAGCCAAGGATTTGTAACTTCAGTTCCCTACCACCTTCTGAAGTGATGGGCAGGGTGGACTTTGAGCCCCAAACAGTGTATTGGCTGCCATCTTCAGTGGTTGCTTTTTTACAAGGAAGCCCACAGGCCAAGGACTGAGGGCCACAGACATATTTTTCCCAACAGTATCACCATTTAAACCTGGAGTGGGCAGCCCTGGCTGGTGTGGCTCAGTGGATTAAGCACTATTCTGTGAACCAAAAGGCCACCAATTTGGTTCCTGGTCAGGGCACATGCATGGGTTATGGGCCAAGTTTCCTATTAGGAGCATGTGAAAGGCAACAGATTGATGTTCTCTCTCACATTGATGCTTCTCTCCCTCTTTCTCCCTCCCTCCCCCTCTTTCTAAAGTCAATAAATAAAATCTAAAAAATAAGAATTGAAAAAATAAAAAATAAAAGTTCTCTATCCTATCCACCCCTGCCCAAAAGAAAACCTGGTGTGGGTCACCAAGCTCTTCTGCTTCTTGTGGTGCTATTGCTGCTTCTCCTCCTCAGTGTCGAACTTGGAGCTGTTGGGAATGCTTCTGTGCTGTACCTTAACTTTCCTCTGTGTTTTCATGGTCTTCTTAGGAGGTGGGTTCTTCAGGAGTGTAGCCGCATAATTTGGGGGATAAAAGGGTCCAAAGGAGTTGCCCTTGTTCTAGTAACTGGCCCATTTGCCACCCAAACATCAAACCAAATGCCTCATGTCCGCATAAGAAACATCCAAACCTGTAGAGAAATTTTGGTCGGTTTATTTGAGTCAAACTGATGACAACTGCAGAGAAACAGTATCTCAGTGGATTAAGAATATCTCAATGTGCCCCAGAGAATGGCAGTTTAGAACCTACTTTTATCGACTACAATCAAAGGAGGAGACATAAGGGGTTTACATGAATCCATTGGTGATAGATTTGGGAGGCTGAAGAAAGCAAAGTGGAGCAGGGTCGAGGGAACCTCTGGGATTGGATAAAAGGTAAAATGATAGACACATATTTCTTTCACTTAGGTAGGTAAGGGATCGTTAACAGTCAACAATTAACATGATAACAATAACAATGAGATTTGTGGTCTCAGTTTATGCCCAAGGGGTTTGGGAAAAAGTAAATTCACCTGGATAGTACATAGGTATGTTATCACAGATACAAAAAGACAATAGGCAAGTTTAGCTAAGGTAAATGTAACAGAACAGTCACATACACATACAGGGGCCCGGACTCCAGAAGATGGTATACTAATACCATCCAGACTACCTACTGGGCTCGTGTGTCTGCCGCCAATTAGGAAGATATCTCTCAATGCCAGAGATTTGTGAAAAGGAAAGGAAATGTTTATTTAAGGCTATACAGACTTAAAGTAGTGACCTAACTTCTTCATTAAAATATCAAAGTTCTTTAAGACACCCACAGATCTACTCAGCAGCTCCTGTCTCCCCACCTGCCCTAATTCAGGATACCGTAACTTACGGAAAGAGCACACGTCCGTGTTTCCAGGCTGCTGGCACCATCAGCCATGTCGCCATCCAGGCAGGATATCCAATTAATGCGAAGCCATGTGGCACCTTCTCATGGTCTATTGGCAAGAGTTCTTTGTACCCATTTTTCCAGGCAAAGTCTCTTCTTTCCTCCACCAGAGCTGCAGGGGTGTGCACTCTGGCAAAACCTCGTGGTTTCCTTTTTCACCAAAGCTACAAAGGGATCTGCACTCTCCCTAAGACTGCATGGTTCCCCCCAATGGCTGCCGTGTCTGGGTTTAAATCCCCTCACCAATCTTCCTCTGTACCCCCATTTCCCACTCCTCCTACAATCAGTTACACCTGCCAGCATTCCTGTATTATCCCGTTTACTGGGCTGCCATCTTGAGTCTGGGCAGATATGGACCAATATCCTGGAGCCAATCTTCTTCCAGCTCCCACGCAGGTGCTGTAACTCCGGGGACCTGCCCCCCACTTACATCTTGGGGGGAGTATCTTCCATCCCCCTGGCTCCAAGCATGGCTACAGCTATTTAACATATCCAAGTGACCCGCAGAAGGCCATAGACATGTTAAATGACCATGCCATGGATTAGCTGCAAGGCTGTGGCTGTAGGAAACAGCCCTGCATGCCCTGCTCCATGTGTCCCTCCCCCCAACTCACACCTGTGGGGGAAGGGGTGAGGACATCTTATATGTCTCTCTAATATTTCCTAGACACATTGAGTTCTGGGCCCCATTCCAAATCCGTTTTGGGGGCCCCCCTCTTGGCTGCACCCTGTATCAAGTATATATTATGTTGTTGTATTTGGTATATATTTATTTTAAAGTTTTCATTTATTTTATTTTTGGACAGAGGGGAAGGAAGGGAGAAAGAAAGGGAGAAAAACATTAATGTGTGGTTGCCTCTCATGTACTCCCTACTGAGGACCTGGGCCATAACCCAGGCATGTGCCCTGACTGGGAATTGAACCAGTAACCCTTTGGTTCCCAAGCCAGTGCTCAGTCCACTGAGTCACACCAGCCAGGATGTATTTGTTATATTTTTAATTTGTTATAAAATACTGTTTTAGTGCTAGGTTTTATAATTATAACTGACTGCAGAAAATAATTGCCCTATCTTGGTGAATCTCTTTATGTTTTAGCAAGGTATACGATGCCGTTTTCATTCCAGTTGCAGCAAAAAAGAAGAGGCAAAAAGACATAGTTTTACACAACATTTAACAAGATGATATTTCATCACAGAAACAGAGAAACTGACCTCTGGTATAAGGTTCTCTGAGGAATGCTAAAAGTAAGAGAAACACATTAATATGAAAGACATTTATATAATTGTCAGAGAGCTGCAAAAGGTCCAAATGCTTTTTCCTTTCTTTGCTGAAGGAGTAGGATAGATTTGTGACCTTCACTATTTATGACCAAATTATTCCTTTTTCTACAACCTGCTGAGCTGAGATCAACAAAAAATCAGGAACGTGTACTAATCAGAGCCAAGTCCTCTATAAGTGAATTAATTAATAACAATTTAATAAATAGAGAAGGTGATATGGAATATTTTACTTAGAAGAAATAGTTTCTCATGTCAAAGAAAATTTTAGAAATAGAGTTAAATGAAGGTAAATGCCATTCAATATTTTTTCTTTTCCTATTTTTTATTTAGTATATGTATTAGAACTTCTGATCTCAACTGATATGATATGCCAAATAAAATGTTAGCTGTATCTTAAACATTAGAATAAATAAATTTGAGTTGGGAAATCTCAGAAGGTTTAAATTCTACTTTTCTCCAACAACAGAAATATGTGTAAATCATTGTATAAACATTTTAGTCATTCTCAACTTGCAGTAAAATAATTCTGGGAACACTGAAGCATTTCAATTTGATTTTGAATGTAGCATTTTGACTTATACACAACCAAACCATATATTTACAATATGATGTAATTGTCTGAAAGTA